>JAANSK020137790.1:0-15374 GCA_011763485.2 Isoetes engelmannii
TTTGTTCTTGTGGTCGCATGTCCTTGGGACGCTGCCTTTGTGGTGCGACATTAAAATATTCTTCCTTCCTTCCTTAACCCGAGGTCACCTAAACCGCGCGATTCTAGCCTAACCCGAGGTCACCTAAACTGCGCGATTCTAGCCTATCCACATGTCCATCCACGTCATCAATTTTTAATTATAGCCGTCAGATCTCTTATTTTCCAATCTGACGGTCATGAAAAATAGATGTGTGGAAATTGGGTTGCCTAACCCGAGGTCACCTAGACCGCGCGATTCTAGCCTATCCACGTGTTCAGCCACGTCATCAGTTTTTTTTTTATTACAACAGTCAAATCTCTTATTTTCCAATGTGACGGTGATGGAAAATAAATATTGTATGGAAATTACTTTCCCTCTTCTCCGATATGGCTATAGCTATGGCTATGCAAAGTGGCTTCTTCACGTTCTCTTGGCCCCTAGGATTCTCTCATTCTTTGTTTATTTCTTTCTTTCGATTGTTTGGCCAGAGGAATCCACCAAACTTTTTGCCTTCAGTGTTCTTTCACCATGCTGGATGACCCACAACTGGATGACCCGCAACTGGAGCAGACCGCTCTCCCTTCAACTGCATTAAAGTAAAGGTTTTCTAGTGGTTTATAGGGCAAGTATTTTCCCATTTCTTTCTGCTCCAAACTTGAAGTTCAATACACGGCCAATCTATTTGCCCTTCTTATCCCTTACAGGTCTTGAAAGTAGCTAATGGTTTACTGGTTCGAATCTGCTTGAGTAGGCTTTTCAAAGATATTATTGTTCCTTATTCTTCACCTGGGAAAGTATCGACTACGGCAAAAGCGTGTCACCGAATCTTCAAAAATGGTTAACAGGCATGATGCTGTCAACACGAAACGCTGGTAAAAATGCGGTAGGTAAAGCTACATGGGATTTTGCGAATGAGGTTAGTTCCTTCAATATTTCCCTTGCATATAGTGAACAACGATTGTACTTGTTTGATGATTAAAGTAGTCTAAATAGCTTACAAACGATAAGAGTAGATGGAGTAAGCAAAGTGGACATATCAAGCCTCTTATCCAACCTACATTTTTTTATGTCTAATTACATGTTCAAAAAAACTTTGAGCTTCATGTCAGCTTCAAAATTCAAAAAAGAAAATTCTTTTCATGCTAAAAAATAAGCATTGCATAAGCCTTTGTTGTGCTTCCAGCCTTTGTAAAGCAGAATAAGAATCTGCCATAAACATCGTATTGCAACTCTAGTTCCTTTTCTTTGCATATAGATGCACATATCCTTGCATTTATAACCGATATTAAAGCTTATTTTCTGGTACTTTGTATGAGGGACATAAGCAGGGGCTGTTTAAGGTCTGCAGTGAAACATGCTGCTAGCAGCTGCATGCATTCGCTTTTAGCTGGTTTTTTTACCTGCTATTTCTAATGCTCATACTCATGCACACTAATAATATGCAGGGACTTATTTGCCTGGTGTATGCTTCTGACATGTTAGGGTATGCTTTGTACTTGCATGTCAGCAGTTATTTGAGTAGGTTATGAATGTCAGTAGCAGTAGTAGTTAAGTTAATAGCTAGTTTTCAGTTTATTGATAGGCTATGTAAACAAGCGTATAGGTTTTGACAGGTGCTGCATTTTCATCTCGGATAGCTTGTAGTGAGTAGATTGCTCATAATAACGCTACTAACAGCTAGAGTTTGTATTTAGTTACATGCAAGTACATAGGTAATCTGCTAGTTGCATAGGTAGTGCATGCTTCCTTGTTGCATAGTTAGTTGTAGGTGGCAGTCAGCCTTTTACACCTGGGATAAAATAGGCTGGCTATTTCCCATCTCGATCCCTTAGAGTTAAATAGTTTGATTGAAATTATGAAGTTGAATATAGAAACATTATTTTGATAATGGATTAGGTCATGACTGGTCTGCATCCATGGATCTTGATTGTACCATGGTACTAGGTTTACAAAAATTTATGCTCTTTTAAGTAGGAGTTAAACCTTGTGCTCGTCCTTTATGGTATCAAGCTTCATTTCAGATGTTTGTGACAAAGGCTGTTGTGGTTCACTTAGTAGCTCAAGGACCAATGACATATTCAGGAGAAAGAGATGCAAATATATCTCATAGGCAGTGTTGGTGTTGCAAGTAGATGAACATCTCAGCTTCTTTGGTATATTTGGTAATCTGGTTTGGAATTTTGCTGATTGCTCTTTGTAGCTACTTGTTTGCTGCAAACTATAGTCGACTGTGTGGAGTAAAAGCCCAAGAACGCTTTATGGTCAACTCTGAAGCCTTTTATGTGTCTAGCAATAGTAGTCTCATTGGGGCTTCCCCCTTTTGTTATCTATATGATTTGGAAAAGATGTCCTAATCATAGGGCTAATATGACCCTTGCATGAAGGTAGTGATGATGACAGACCAGTAGAGTGTCTCCAGATTTCGTCTTAGAACTGGATGATAATATGGCACACAATGTTCTAGTTTTTTGTACTTTTAAGTCTTGAGCTTTGCGCAAGATAAATGCAAAAACTATGGCATGGTGACTGTACTTAACAAGGAATAGATATTCGATGAATGCTCCTTTCACAAATTTTATTCACATCTCTAATTGCAAAGACCTCACTTGCTTTTTGGACCTATGGTCAACTTGCTTTGACTTCCATCTTTTTATGGGTTACAGTTTCAGACTCATAAGTTTGCTATGCTTGAAGGCCCGCAACTCTAAGACCCTAAACTAAAATTTTGTAATAGTATCCGAATTCTCTATGTGGTGGCGTCAACCCAACAAGCTAGCAAAGGTACATTTGTGAACCACCACCAGGACATCTGTGCCCTTATATTCTCGCTGAGTTTGCTTTGGAACCACAGATAATGAAAGCTACGTGTAAAGAAAAAAAAATCATATTTTTCATGCATTTTTTAGTTTGGTCTTCACTCCTTATATAGGCTGGTGGATTTTGTGAAGAGGATTGGGTTCTCGTGGAAAGATATGAGACCACTATTGCAGAGCTTGAGGCTTGCAAACGTTTTCTTCTAGCAATCACGTCGGAATTAGAAGCCAAAGAATCTGCGCCAGTACCAAGTGAGGGGCTTGTCACAATGGTCACTATAATGCAAATAGAAGGCACATTTCTGAATCACTGCACTTCAATCTAGGAAACATCCTCAACCAAATTCAACTCTTGGAGATGTGAGTCTTGTGTTCCTAAGCTACAAGGTTTCCAATGCATTGCAAATGTCTATAGGTTATAGGTTGGATCTGTATCCATGATATTTAATGGTTGCTAGTTAGAAGGTCCGAATGACTTTGCTAGTTAGAAGATCCTAATGACTTCAGGTTGAATCTATCTCCATGATATTTAATGGTTGCTTTGCAATGTAGTTAGAAGACCTTGATGACTTCATCAACATTTTCGGCGAGACATCTAGATTGGAAAATGCAACAAAAGTGATCTGGCTTATGAGCAAATTTCACAGACATATCACCATTAGAACTTGAGAAATGCCTTCACATGATTCTCATGGAAAGATATGGGGCCACTATTGCAGCATTTGAGGCTTGTATTCAAGTGGCCCATTGGCTCGCACCACTTGGTTCATGCATAAAAAGCTAGATCTGAATCTTCGAAGACAAAATTTGAGCTGGTAACTAAGAGTTACCTAAGTTTATGAAAGTAAAACATTTTCTTTGTTTCTTACATTACTCTCATTTCGCCGGCTTTCTTTTTTGTTGTACTAAAGATTTGGCATTGAAACTCATTACGTTGGTAGCTCCTGTTCCTTTTGTTGTAATATTATGTGGGTTGAAGGAATTAAAAAGTATAACTTGCTGAGGAAATGGTGTAAAATTTGACAGAGTTTGACTTCTTGTTTGTTTGAGGGAATGCTATACGTCAGAGCCTGAACCATTCCTGAAAAAAGATACTTTTTTGTGGTGCAGTTGTTGGGGGCTTCCTTCTCGGATTCCTCACAATTTGAGCATCAACTTGTGAATCTGTCATATGAAAACTAGGCCTGCAAATAAGAGTTGCAGAGGCCATTCACTCATTGGATGACCCATTGTCAATTCTTGCTTTGTGCTTCCAAACGTGCTTTCAAACATCTGGATTGAACAAACAATATTAACATTGCCTGATTTGTGACTACATCATATTGAAGGTGCAAGATTCAACTAATTTGGCAGAAAAGCTCCACATGTACTTTATTTGTTTAATTACATCAATAGATTACAAAATGTGAGTCAACGTTGGATTATCTGGCCATGATAAAGGCTGATGATGAAGAGTGAGGCATGGCATTATAGATTGTACTGTAGATCATCAATCTGCGCATATGATATAATGCTATAGTTTTGACAAAGAATCTCTTTGCTACAGAAAATGTCCAGACAAAAGCATACGGCCAAAACACAGTTGTCTGTCACAGTTGCTTGTCTCTGTGTCTATTCTATAATAGAAGTTAAAACAACTACTTTCTTCATTCTGCACCATCAATATTATCTGAAAAGGCACAAAAGACTTTGGTGTAACAAATGCCTGCTAACTACCACGAGGCCATTTTTACCATGCAACTCCAAAAATGGCTGAGGCAACAAGTGCAATTAGAAACACTCTGCAACCAAAGATTGGATTTAGTTGTCACATGCCAATGTCAAAGTTTGCACCTATGCCAATGGTAGTACCCATTGACAATCTGCTCATTTCGTCATGAGAAAATTGTTTATCTCCCTGAAGAAAATGAACTTGGCCAACTTTCAATGCATTTATATAGCTATGCACAACAGGCTTCAGTTGAGCTCAGATAAAATTGCTAAGTTGAACACGTTCTCAATATAACATTCACAATGCAGTTATGGAAATGATAGTAGTTGCCTCATGGTAACTCAATCACAGGCTATTTAGAAGCATTATAAACATTGAAATGCTCTGCATTTGGAATTTTAGTGATAATTTAAAAAGGATCCTACAAAACTTGAGGATCAAAATACTAAGAATGCTATAAATTGGATTGGATGGCTCCGTGGCCCTTAGTCTCTAGTTTATGCACTTTAGTTGTGATCATTTTTTTGTAATAAATTGAAGCCCATCTCGATAACATCCCTGAGCAATGGTCCAAATCAACATTGTACATCTTATAATGTACGTAACTTAATCATCAAACACTCTACAACCCAACAAGCACCATTCCCCACCTCTTAAATAATGTATGCCCAACAATATATAAACACCCTTAGCCAAAACAAATGCGTCAGCCCTACATATTGCAGATAACCCTATAATGAAGTCTAACCCATATTCTACGTGTATTACCTTAACCTATACCCCTAAACATACTAAGCAAGGATGCTCCATGCAATATGATGCTAAATTAGGTTGGAAAGTGTTTCTAAAGGGTCTTAGTTTATGTGGACAAAATGTGTCCTCTATATTCACATATTTAAGAAACTAATCCCAGACGGCCTAATTTTGCCTAAGCCAAGATCTTTAGTGGCTTTCAAGAAGGCCCATTGCCATTCAAACCAACCTACAAATTTGATATCGGGAAAAACGTTCATAACACCAGTGCCAAGGTAATTATTCTCACATGATTTTCCTAACACTACTTATAACTTCAAAATCCAAAATGCTAACAATTTTGCTTATTCCACGAAAGAATTCCATCTTAGACAGACAAAATCATCTACAACGTGAAGAATGTTTTTTTTTTTTTTTTTTTTTTTTTTTGAAAGACGTCATTCTATTCATCATCACATCATGAGTACATTCTACATGACTTATTCCACGAAAGAATTCCATCTTAGACAGACAAAATCACCTACAACGTGAAGAATGGATGTTTTTTTTTTTTTGTTTGAAAGACGTCGTTCTATTCATCATCACATCATGAGTACATTCTACATGACTTTATTCTACATATCACATTGAAGTCAATCCACTACCTAAGCTCTACATATCACATTGAAGCCAATCCACTACCTAAGCACGATGCTAGGAGCTGCTTTTCTTGTGATTATCGAGTACATATGGCAGGTTTAAGGTCTCTACCACAGGACCGGTTGCTTTTCTTGTGATTATCGAGTACATATGGCAGGTTTAAGGTCTCTACCACAGGACCGGTTGGTCATACTTGAACCCGTGACCTCGGGGCAATGGATTTTTAGGTCCCCATTACTAGACCGATATTGGCCAAGTTTGAACCCGTGACCTCGGGTATGGCAGTTTAAGGTCCTGCCACTAGACTATGCCCCGAAGGGTGTGAAGAATGGATTTTGATGTACTTCTATACATGTTTTCTTGCATATGAGTATATGACCTTCACTTCATTTCTACCATCTGAGAAAGCCTACATCTGTAGCCGATATCCCTGTTTTTATTCAATAACTTTAAGCTTGATATGGCCACCACGTAAATTCCTGGTGCGATTTCATGGTACATTAAGCTCCACAATTAAGGTCAACAATCTTCTTCTAGCGGGTGTCGTGATGCAAACACAAATTAATAATAAGCTCTAAATCTATTCTCACCGTTCAATTAACTCCACTAAACAAACAATCCAAAAACCATCATAACCTATCTCAACTTCGCAATCCAACCCACCCATTTCCCAAGCTTGCGTTACTTCTAGTTTATTTATATTTATTTTAGTGCATTTCAATAAGAAGAAGAAGAAGCAACAATTTTCTCGTCATGCCATTTGGAAACTTTCCCTCTTTTTTTTGTATCTTTGGTTTTATTTTTTTAGTGCATTTCAAGAAGGAATAAGAAGAAGCAATTTTTACGTCATGTTAATTGCCAGCATCTGTTTAGGACATCTGACGTGCACACGAATTTAACATTGCTTAGTTCTGTAATTGTTGGGTCCTGCCACCAACCACCTTATGCTAAATGCGACTTGGATGGCAATTTTTACATCATGTATTGGCAGCATCTGTTTAGAACATATGATGCGTGCACGACTCGAACATTGCTTAGTTGTGTAATTGTTGGGTCCTGCCCTCAACCACCTTACATTGATCTTGTGCGACAATTGCTACGTCATGCCAATTGGCAGATCTTTGGTTTTATTTGTTTAGTGCATTTCAAGAAGGATAAGAAGAAGCAATTTTTACGTCATGTCAATTGGCAGCATCTGTTTAGGACATATGACGTGCACACGACTAACATTGCTTAGTCTTGTAATTGTTGGGTCTTGCCACCAACCACCTTACATTGAATGCGACTTGTGCGGCAATTTTTACATCATGTCAATTAACAGCATCCGTTTAGAACATATGATGCGCGCACGACTCGAACATTGCTTAGTTGTGTAACTGTTGGGTCCTGCCCCCAACCACCTTACATTGATCTTGTGCGACAATTGCTACATCATGCCAATTGTCAGATATTTGTTTTTATTTGTTAGTGCATTTCAAGAAGCATAAGAAGAAACAATTTTTAAGTCATGTTAATTGGCAGCATCTGTTTATGACATATGACGTGCACACGACTCTAACATTGTTTAGTTCTGTAATTGTTAGGTCTTGCCACCAACCACCTTACATGTGGCAATTTTTACATCATGTCAATTGGCATCATCCGTTTAGAACATATGACGTGCGCACGACTCTAACATTGCTTAGTTGTGTAATTGTTGGGTCATGTCGCCAACCACCTTACATTGATCTTGGGCGACAATTGCTACATCGTGCCAATTGGCAGCATTCCTTATGACTGACGCACACACCACTCTAGCATTGCTTGGTTGTGTAATTATTGGTTCATGCCCCCAAATTGAATGCGACTCTGGACGAACTCGAGACATATTTGTCCTAGGACTAGTGTCTTACCACTAGATAAGCGTGAAGAATAGAAAGTCCAACCAGTAAATCCTAATCAATGTCATAAATTTATATACAACAGTTAGCTGTTTATGGACGAGGTCAATCTTGACAGCATCCAATTCACTAACACTAATAAGACCAAATGAAGAAAAGGAATATAGTTTTTTCTTGCAATACGGGAAAGCCAACGTAATACATTTCTTTAAGCAATGTGAAGGTGGATTTGAACATTGCTTCCGGAAGCCTCATAGAAATGCTCTTTTTAAGATAGTGTTTTCTCATGGCTTGCATGATAGAAGGTGGCAAGATTGTGAAGGTCGCATCCCAAAAGTCAACATTGCATTCTCCTCTACTTGGCTTTTGTGTTATTGTTTTGAAAACTCATAAGATGAAATGATAGAGAAGAAAACAGAACTTTTTTTTTGGAATTGGCACGACAAACAAGAAGATTTTATGACAAAGGTTGTTGGAAAAAGTAACAACTTTGATTTTTTTTTTTGTTTTCTTTTTGTAATGAATTATATAATACCAAGTCAAATATTCCACCCATACCATAAGATTGAAACTTGAGTTGATTAACACAACCTCTATTGCAACAATACTTCCAAGAAGCGCCTTTTTGAAGCTCCAAAATTCTCTCAAAAACTAAGTTATCATAAAAAAGAGTTGTTGAGTAGTGGGTATATCTAAAAAGCCAACACGTAAAATCAACTAGGATAAGTATGTGACATATATATATGCACACATATGGCTTTATTGGAACGGACTACTAAGTCTAACTTGTTCATCAAGTACTATGAGCATGATAAAATGTCAACTCACAATGCATAATCAACTAGGATAATGACGTGATGTACTAGGCATATCTAACGTAGCTCATGATCAATGGAATACGTGTTCCTTGGTCTGGCATCATGTTCCATATAAGTATGTGTTTCAAGGATAGGTTGAGCATAGTGAATTGGAAAAGATGGCAAAGGCAAATAATGCACAAATTATGATAGCATTTCTTCTGATTTGTGCAGCAGCGTATGCCTCAGGGAGATGTGAGCGGCGTCCTTGCAAGGAAGCCACTAATCATAGCACTCCATCTGCTAATTTCTGGGCTAGAGCTCTAAATATCTTCCTATTGTTGGTGATGCTAGTGGTTTTGTGGATGCTTTTGGAATTCCTACTGCTGCCACCGTCATTCCCCCCCCGCTTTGGGCATTGGCACCATTCATTATCCTTCCTAACATGACCTTACCTTGATTTGATTTGATTTCTACTTAAACAAATTGGCCCCTTTGTAACAATGTAGTGATGGACAAGATTTCTTTTGCCATTTTCTTTTGCATGAATCTTCCTCAAGTTTAAGTGTTGATCACATTTGTGATTTTTTTTTAATTAGATTTGAGTTATGGTTTTTGTGAACTGTGGGTAATTTGGTGATCTGGTAGTGCACGATCATACAATTGTTGTTGTTATTTTCCTGTTTGCATCCCCTTCTCTCCTTCTCTTCCATTCACTTTGGACTCTGATAGCCTTCCTAAATTGTTTTCATTCAAAAAAAAATTAAGTAACACTTTTCAACACATGACAAAGACACATCCAAAGTTCTAAATGCCTTCATGTAGCAAAGGTAGCTCTGGAACGTACATATGAAAAGTTTTGTATCCATTATTTTTTTGGAATACATCTTTTTTCAAGTATATAAGATTTTTTGCATTTAAAAGCTTTGCCCAAAAAAGAAAAAAGAAAAAGAAGGGGAGTGTCCGTGCCGCTCAAAGCACACGAAGAATGCAGTGAAACATCCTTCAACTAGGGTTATGCACTATGTGTGTGGTTGCCGTCATGTACATACCATAGCTCGTCGTTGTCGCCTTTGAGTGATCTGTAGCTGCTGGCTTGGTCAGCTCTTATGTCCTTTGGGCCTGGTCCACTCAAACTACTTGGTTGAAGCACTGAAGCCGTCTTTCCTTTGGTTCCCAGGCGTTTCTGGATCTGGGGCTCTTGTTCGGACGGGGTATCCTCCTCCTTGATCTTGCCCCTAATGTTGACATGGGCCTTCAAGTCGGAGATGTTCTTCCCTTGATATGTTCTTCCTCGATAGCGTCTCCTCTCGTTCCTCCCTTGTGATGAAGGTCTTCCTACCGGTTCAAGAGAGCTGGAAGCTCGTCGTGGTCGGTCTTGGGTGCTTTGTACTTATCTAGCTTGGTTTCTTCTTTTGCTGATAGTGTTTGACATCCCCTTGAGCTGCTAGACTGGAAGATTGGGGTGGTCTTCCCTTCGGTTTCCATGCGCTCCTGCGTGTTGAAATCGATGAAGTCAATGTCCCTTTGCTGGTATGAGCTCATGGATATCGTAGCTAAGTGCTTGGCACTCGTGACCATTCTTGATGTCGTTGATCCACAAATATTCTTACCACTCGATGAAGATCGATGACAGGCCAGTGATGCCCTGCACTCTCGTTTTATTCGTAACGGTCCATCTTTTGGATCTTCGCCCTTTTGTTCTTTTCTCTTCTTCCCTCAGTAGATGCTCATCTATCTTAAAGTCAAAGGTTCAGGGTCAAACATGCTGGTTGAAAGGTTCGCCTACAAAGTTTTGGGCTCTATAAGAAAAAAAAATGGCTCAAGTGGTATTAACAAAGACGTATCTATAGCCATCAAAGTCTACAGTCATAATGTTTGGTACATGTTCTAAGATCATATTCAAGTTTGATTTAGAAATCCAATACCCTTCACATGAAATGACTTGGACAGCCCTAGACTCCAGTCCCTAGTGGAACTCATTCTAGATACCCTGGTAATAGGGAGTGGGAAACAATGTGGAGCTAAGTTAAACTTTATTGGTGAAAGGACAAAGTTAGGCCAATATTAAGCTCTTTGGCATTAGCAAAGGCAAGGTACTAGCACTTGAGCTTGGGTTGCTATACTAAGGGTCTTGATAACTGTAACAATGCAATGTTCTTGATCACTTCTAGAAACAAGAAATCTAGCCTAAAGTTGAGAGAAAAACTGGAGATGTATGCTTATAGGCAAACCCTTATTTGGAGATTTTAGGGTTCAGGATATTCAGATGATTTTGAGGTGGGTTTGGACAATTCTAGGTTAATTAAAGGTCATAAATAAGTACTAGATTCTTTAATGGTCCCATTGCAACAAATTTCAGGTGATTTGGAGTCGTCTAGATCAAGTTATAGGGGTTCAAAATTTCACCACTCACAGCATGCACCAGAGGGCCATTAGAATTATCCTAATGCGGTCCTCGCGCATGGTGCGAGGGGTGGGCACTTGTTTGGATCGAAAACAAGGCCAAACAGTTAAGGTGAGGACATGATCATGCTCCATTTGCTTAGTGGAGCTTGAATTCACTTTCTTTTTCCCGATCCAGCACTTCTAAGTTGTTCTAGTAAGGGTGACCACTCACAACATGCGCTAGAGGGCCATTAGAATAAGTCTAATGTGGTCTTTGCGTATGGTGTGACGAGTGGGCACTTGTTTGGCTCGAAAACAACGTCAAAAGGTCGAGATTAAAACACGGTCTTGCTCCATTCGACGGTGGGACTCGAACTCACCATCTTTTTCCCGATCTAACACTGCTAAGTGCTCATACCACTCATAGCATGCACCTGGGGCTAGTTTGAATTATTCTAATATGCCATTTGCACATGGTTGTGGGCGGTGGGTTGATCTTGGGCTGTATTTGGTATTTTTGTCTAAATTAACTTATGCACTCGATACATAACTTCACAAGGCGTTACTTTAAACATTATATCACTTGTGATTTATATACGGAAGTTTGAAATTATACACCTTTCTATTGGTCTATCCTCATATAGTTCGATATTATTGTACAGTTAGAACATATTATCCTCTATGTACACTTAACAGATCTTAATACATGATACATATTATAGTCTAAAATTGGTTGAGAAGCAAGCTTTTTTGCCCTCAAACCAATTAATCAAGGCTTTAAATGCCCCTTAAATATAGATTTGTTAATTGCGATATCCACCGTAACTCATCATACAAATCCAAATTTGCATTCACAAATTGCTGATTTTGCGTCTGCCCAATTTTTGTTATTCTTTATTTTTTGGCCCGGTCGCGAGCAGCAGGTCTCATGAGAGCAAATTTGAATTAATGTCCGTAACTCGCTCATCTCATTGCAGCAAATTTTCCTTTTTTTACATCCACAAACTGGCAGTTTGCTCTGCAAAAAAACCAAGTTGCATCCGCAAAATGCCGATTTTGAAAACACAAAGCTTTACCACCATCGTGATTTTATTTTCAGCGATTTCTAAACGAGGTGCACCCTAGACTACCTCGGGCGTCGGATCCGTCAATCATATGGCCCAGATTGTATGTTGGGGCACCTCTCGTTTCGATTATCGTCAATTATGATTGGGGCGCCTATGATTTTGAAATATGAAATGCGGGTTCGCCTAAGGTTTTGAAATCTGAAATACGGAGACTCAAACCTTTGCCAAAATAATTCAATGTCTTAATAAGAATGTTTTGATCAAGACAACCAGCAGGCTAGTGTGATTACTTTTTCTATTAAATCTATTTTTTTTTCTAACAACCCATTTACTTGTTTTAGCAATATGATTTATGTTTCGAGCACGGTCATTTATACATCCATATTAAATCCCCTTTGGAACCCCCTGTTATTGTGCTACATATTCTCATACCTTCCTACTTTTTCCTATTATGCATATAAACTTTTGACATTTCCTTACCATGTATTCTCAAGAGAAGATCATCATCATCAAATTGCTTTGATGTATATGTTTCTTTATCTTGGCTGTATTTCTTTATTTAAGCTCTTCTTGACATTGTCCAAGAATGTTGTAATCTCTTGCTTCCAGACATGTGATAATGTAACAAAATTGTTTGAATCTAGAGTAGGTGGTAGGAGGGGGAAGACATGCTAGGGTGTACCATCTAAAGTACCTATTAGTGACTGCAAAATTACCCAAAAAAAGTACCCAGCACATGGTACTAAAAACTTGCATAAATGTCTCAATAAACAATAAGCTACGGGTTGATTCATTTATTTTAGTCTCTAATAGTGTTCTTATCCTCTTAATACTACAGTTTGACATGTTATTGACTTTTACTTTAAAACTCTTGATTGATTTTGATGGAAAGAAAAAACAGAAAGTACCAGCTTTAAAAATACCTAGTCTATGTACTTGTGAGGGTTCCAAAAGTGGTATACCGTAGCATGCTTTCACCCAGGAGCCATTGCTTCACGGGGCTATCAGGGCTTGGTGTGTGTTCTGCTTCTTAGATTGTTGTATGAAATGTGTGTTCTTGAATTTGGTGTAACATACTTTGAAATGACATCATCTTTGATTAATAACAAATTGGACAATGACACTTAATAATGATAATGTTGTTATTTTTAACTTCACATCTTTTAAGGGCATATAAGATGAAGTAGTCTATATGAGAACATATGAGATACATTCCTTTATCTTATCTATGGCTAAGGTTAGAAGCCTGTGAATGAGCCCCCATTACGTTCGCTATTGCTTTTTACACTGAGTTTTGGTGGAAAAAAATGTTTAAACAAAAATGTTTTTATGGGGATTGTTTCGTTGCCAAACCATTGATTATTTAAACAAAAATGTTTTTTTGGATCGTTTTGTTGCCAAACCATTGATAACCCTTTGGAACTATTATTGGGACTATTATTTTGTGTTAAAAAAGCTGAAGAGCATTTTCCTTTTAATTGTTTGAAGGAAGAGTTTTCTAAACTCGGCTTTTGTGGCAAGGGAGTCGGAACTGCGGCAGGGGAGCCGGAACAGGGGAAGAGTTAATTACTTAGCCTTTCATTACATTACTATATCAGATTCTTAACAGATTGATTCTTCTTTGTTTTTAGAGTCAAGCGGAGTAGTAGCTCGTGGAGAAGCCAAAGTCTTGTTTTTCACGTTGGCGGTTTGGACCAAGAATTCAGTGCAAGCTAGGTTCGATAGTGACTATTGAATATTATAATGCTAATGCTTTGCTAAGTAATTGCGGCATCAGAACAAATGAATTGGCCGCAGGTCAGAGGGAAAATGAAGCTTAGGGTTTTGCTAATGAAGCTTAGGGTTTTCTACTTCTTTCATATCAAGTCTTGGCTATGGCGATTGCGGGCTTTACCTTCTACAAAGAACATAAATCAAGTCTTGGCCATGGCAATTGTGGGCTTTACCTTCTACAAAGAACAGAAACACGGCTATGGCTGAATAATTGGCCGTTAAATCTAATATTGGGACTCGATTTTTTCATCACAGGGCAAAACTTCGGAAGCTCTACACTTCTTCTGCTGCAATAAACCTTCCAGCTCTACAAGAATAAGGAGTCTTGTGTGGACGACCTGCCACAAAAGGCTTTGAATCAGATGCTCAACTTTGTGGGCACAATATATTCTCAGAAATATTCTGTATCATTTGCAAAACATTTTTTTTTTCTCAGTAATTACTGGAAATCCACAACTCATGGAGGATCCACATCTTCTTTCTGAATCTGCACATTTAGAATGCTATGTCATGATCGATCACCAAGTCTTCTACAATCTGTTGTTGTTGCCAAGGCTCTATCAGGTAACAAACTCCCTTTCCTTTTATCGCAGGTCCAGGTGCAGTGATTATAGATCGCAGCTACAGTGACTTGTGGTCGCCCACGTTCTCCTGTTCACACACCGAGCTGTTCTTCCGATGTCGTCGTTTTGTTACTATGTTGTCCAAGTGTTTAATAAAAGTCGTTGTTGCTCCTCCCATTGAGATCGCAGGTTCCTCCTCCTTCAAAGTGTTCGATGCCTTCCCCTTTTATAGTCGATGTTCTAATAAAAGGCATTCCCTTTGTTAGATATTAAACGGCCCTTTTGTATATAAACGTCTTCCTCCTAATAATAGCTCTTAATAATAGATGACGCCCCTTTTAAGTTAGCTCCAAAGGCCCCTAACAATATCTCGACCCCCATAGCCAATATTAGTATTTGTCTATGATCTCCATAACCATATTATCGTATCCCCATTTGTTTTGTATTACGGGGACAACATTTGCCATAATCCCATAACCCATTCGTCGTGGACCACTCCCCCGTGTTCAGCTCCATATCAATCCATCCTTTCTCAAGACTGATCGTCCTCGATCATCCACTTAAGCTCCATTTCGCTCGGTCTGTTCCAAACTATTCCATTCACTTAAGCTCCATTTCAGGATCTCGCAATCCATCCTTTCTCAAGATGGATCATCTACGATCATCCATGACCCCACAGCCTTATAGACCTGCAAACTCTCAAAGATAGTTTTGGATATTCTCGTACTCTCAACATACCATATATCCCTTATGTCTCCACAGTCGTGTTTGATTATATCTATGATGATCATACGTAGTATACAAGTATTATACTAGTATGTACAAAGGATGATCATCACACGGATACAAAAAGTAGTTGCACAAGGTGGGACTTGAACTCATGACCTCGTGATTACAAGCAACATGCCTTAGCCAAGTGCACTAACTATTTCATGTGATATTATTTGTCTGCATCTTCTACATATGTGT
>JAANSK020137901.1:0-15373 GCA_011763485.2 Isoetes engelmannii
AAAGGAACAGACTACTACAGGAGTTTTATCTTCTATTTTATAAGCTCTGTTCCATCAAAGAACTTGTTTTTTGAACTCCTCGATTCTTAAAGCTTTACAGGTGATGAAGGGAAAAGAACGAAGAACAGAAACATGGGCTTTCAACTCGATTTTCCAGCACTACGAACTTCTGCCATGGCCTCCAGTTCGATTAGCTCTGGCCTGTTCATGGCCATAGTAAACAGAGAATGAAAAAAAAAAGGGTTCCCGGAATGATTTGTGGACAATCGAGCTCGTAACTGGCACAGTTAGGGTTCGAGAGTAAAGTTGTCTCTCCTCTACTCTCATGGTATACGTATAAAAAATGGCTCTCACCGTATATGGTGAGAGTCATTTTTTTAACCTCACATGTGGCCAACCTTGGAAGCTCTACCAAACCCTTGAAGCGGTCTACCAAATATATCAGATTCTTTTAGCCAGATACTATGGCAAATGAATGAATCCAGATGATGATGTTCAAAGTCATCCAAGAAAGCAAAGGACAAACAGCCCTAAAGTGATACTAATCCACATGGACGAGACCTGCAATGGCTCAAAAATTAAAAAACGAATCCAGATAGAAAGAAGGCTATGGAAAATTCGAGCAGTTATTGATGATCATATACTCACTTTTGTGGGCTGGGCTAGGTTCGAGACCAAAACTCGAATAGGGGAAAGTTTTTTTTTTTTTTTTTTTGGAAGAACTTTCTCAATATATTAAAAGAATAACAATAGTACAAGATGAGTGAGGATCAAGAAGAGCTACCCCGAAGAGGCCGCGATACCCCACCACTCCATTGTCTCCTTAACTACAACTGCACGAAGCATCCATCATTATCCACTATCCCCAGGAAGTCACGCCAGATGGCAAACTTCCTCTCCGTCAGCCCCGGGAACACCTGGAAACTCGAATAGGGGAAAGTTAAAAACTCCAAAAGAAACAAACCTGCTTGAGGTCGGCACAACTTCCTTAAAGATCATACCTTCATCAGAACCTGCTCAATCTCGGCAAGTTTCATCAGAACTCAGAGAGAACTTGGCTTGTGGTTCTTCAGCTGGCAGGCAAATGCAGAGAAGTGTTACTTCGAAAAACAGAGCTCTGCTAATGGACGGTGAGATTTCATGCTAATGAAACCTAAAGCTCATAGACGGCTGGCAACCCTACCTCTAATGATGTCTAACATAGCTGAACAAACCTTCTGAGTCGTCTAACCACGGCCCCAAACCCATCTCAACCGTCCAAGCCCAAAATCCCACCATCAGCCCATCAAGGAAAGGGTTTGCCCTCCGGGCAACACAAAAAAACTAGTCAAAAGCACTTTTGATTACTTTTCTTTTTTTTGCCGTAAAGTTGGAGGGACGTCCATCCCGCCTGCCTTTATCTGCCCCTACATCCCTTTCATACCTACTCTTGATTACTTTACATGGCAATGGTTCTTTAGTTTTTGTAAAAACTAGGTTCAATATAATAGATATGGTGCAACAAGTGGTGGAATGTATGAACTTGCTTATGATACTTATATCAGTACAGTCTGCACATGTTCCAAAATATATATGTTTTTCTAGAGACTATATGGTTAATGGTTGAGATCTTTTGTACTACAAGATATTATTAGTCTTGTAACATGCAGAGGAAGACGAAGGAAGGAGGGGTTGTGTAAAATTTGTTGCACTTGCTTATGATACTTATAGCAGTCTTGTCTGCACAAGTTCTAAAATATATATATTTTTCTAGAAACTATATGGCTAATGGTTGAGATCTTTTGTACTACAAGATATTATTAGTCTTGTAACATGCAAAGGAAGATGAAGGAGGGAGGGATTGTGTAAGATTTGTTGCAGGAATACATTTATAAAGGAGCACGTTGGAAGAACATGTTTGTTACATTACAAGATATGAGACATAAATCATCTGCAATCTAGAGTCCATTTTGTGTTATATTGGATGCGAGTTCTTCCATTTGTCAATTTGAATTGTGTCCTTGATGTCTCGGAAGTAAGGTCCTATCAATTCATATATAATCATACATCAATATTACTAAATCCACGTGGCATCATATGCGTTGCCATAACGCTTGGTTTTCGACAGCGTTAAAACATAGCGTTTGGTTTCTGGCCGCGCTAAGAAATAATGGGGCTGGAGGCACTTCTAGTTTGAACTCCATTGCCATACATCGGGTGGTAAATCCGGAAGCCAGGGCTGCAGATTCTGCCATAGTCAGGTTCTTCTATTTTGATTCCAGTGCAGGTATTTGCATCTGAGGTTTTTTCTCAAGAAGATATTTCTACTTTTTTCATGTGTCTGTAGGCATCGTCTCCCCATTTCCGCACCAGGAAGGTCATACCTTTCATGTATACAAAAATTTGGTGCCATATCCATTTTTTGATCCAAAGCTCTAGCTATGAATGATGGATTTTTAAAGCAAGTATGCAAAAATGAGGTCGAAAGTGGGTTTTAGAAAGTCAGAGATTGAAATCGAGTACTTAAGGCTGGGAGCCAAGCCGAGGCCCTGGAGTGCTGACGATTTTGAAAATAAAAAAATAGACATTGGCATTCATTGATTCAACCAGTGGTCGGTTATCAAACATTAACCCATCTATCAAACATCATGAAGAATTTAGGTTATTCCTGGTAAAGTTACTCCGGCTATAGCTCTATTAGATAGAAGATGCTTCTGGAGCTGGCTATGGAGGGCCGAAGCTTGGTTGTTATGGGTCAAGGCCACTAAAAAATGTCCATAATTTGGACGTTTATGGCCTGACTATTCTTTGCACGTTTCTGGGAGACCCATTTAAAGCTACAAGAAATTTGGCCAAGTTAATTTGAGACGTGGCCAGAGTTTACGATGCTGATTGACATTGATTTGGGAAATATATTTGGATTCACTATAAATATGTTGGATAATTTATTTATCATTACCAAGTGAAATTGCATAATTTTGCACTGGGATGACAGATAAACAGGCCCAACCCCTAGTTTAGCTGACTTAATCTACAATAAATAATGAATGCAATAACCCAATTTACAGTCATTGTTAATTGAGGATGACTTGATTATCTTGCAGGGTTAGCCTGATTATTATAACAGTTGCAGGTTTCAGAAAGCTCAAGACAAGTCAAAAATTCAATATGGTCCAGCGGGGCAAAAGCTCATAGTCCATCTATCTCAGAGTAACGCTCCCCGGCCCTATACGAGCTCCCATCATACAGGTACGAGAGATTCCCCTCCCCAGCAACACAAACTACTGGGTCGGGCCCTTCGTCTAACTCGGGCCACTTATGATGGTCCAAGTGTCCGAATGAAGGACATGGAGGTGTCATTGGCCCTATTCCTCCACTGGGATATCATATATAGCGGAAGCGCGCATACATGTTAGCACTAGCATCAATACATATAATTAATATACCACCACGAAGGGTGACCCATCCGTCATCAGTACGAACATCAACATACATCAAATAACATTCGCAATGCATCATAAATGAAGGCTCTACCCTGGGCTCAGACTCAATGGGGTCAACTAACGGTTAGGGTCTCATGATAACAACAGATGGAATCATGACAATGGCATTGGTTGGCATAGAACATTGGCTAGGGTAGTCCACTCCATCCCCCCCTCCTGTGCATCATAAATGAAGGCTCTACCCTGGGCTCAGACTCAATGGGGTCAACTAACGGTTAGGGTCTCATGATAACAACATATAGAATCATGACAATGGCATTGGTTGGCATAGAACATTGGCTAGAGTAGTCCACTCCACCCCCCCCCTCCTGTGCATACTTTGCAGATAGGCTGAGACATGCTATAACGTGATTGTACCCGTCCGGAGACGTAAATCTCATGGAGTCACCCTATGAGACCTACTTCATGTTGCATCTCCCCGGTCCGATGAGGCAGGAAAGAGACAAGTCCCTTTTAGGAGCATAATGGTTCCATGTGTGGCTAGAGAGTGTGGCCCTCCTGCGGCGCACCACACCCGTACCCGACTTAACCCCCCAAAATACATAGGTCGAACGCGGACTCGCATCTATCGAGTCCATCTGACTCAGGGATATCAGACCCATACCTGGCCCACACTCAGTTACGGACTATAAGCCTAGCACACCAAAACGATAGCCAACCACAGCTGGATCCCGTTTCCACTTTACCATTAAGTCCCCTATATGGGCTCTATGCACATGCTGCATTTATTAGGATTTACGGGGTTCTAGCTAGGAGCATCTACTACAATTCTAGAGGCTCTTTTAGGTCTCTACCCTCCCTTATCCCACAAGCACAAGAGGTGCAGCAAAGAACTACCATTAATACATTCATGAGCATCAAAGATCACTGAAACTAGTGAATCTGCTCCTGGCCCATCTGCCCGACGGTGACTGAAAAACAGGAAGTACAATTGAACTTCAAGCAAAAAACAAGCTTCCTAGCACAATACAAGGTCAAACATATCCGTAAAAAAAAAATCTAAACTGGGAGAAGCCCAAAACATTGTTGCAATGAAAAGGACATGCAATGGAATCAGATAGTGAAAAGACGATAGGAATTCTAGAAAAACATGCGAAAGGTTTGAGCTGGGTTGAAAGGTCCGCTTTGAAGGTCGCACACAGGGAGAAAACAAATATGTAGATGTTGCATGATTTAGCGTAATAGTTGAAATTCGTGAGACATGAAGGTCATTAGTCTTGTTGAATGTTGAGTTGAATCTTATATATTCTAATCAAACGAGAATATAAGGTACAAACATGATGCCTATTTAAGCATCCTTTGAAAGTTTCAAATTTTAGTCCATTGTCCTACATATCATAATGAACTAACCAGAATTTGTCTTGCCTATAAGCAAATCAAATAATGCACAGAAATTATACGGATGGAATTTACAGGTCCTGTTGACTACGTAAGCAAAGTCATTGCAATCACAACCTAAGGAGAAAGAAGTAATGAGACACCCACAATTTTACAGTAACAAAGGAGGTTTTAGACTTTCTTCAAGTTGCATGTTCACAAGTTACATCACAAATTATAGTCAAGAACAAAGGAGGTTTTACTCTCTTCAAGTTGCCTGTTCACAAGTTACATTATAAATTACATAAAAAAACCTAGTATAACAAAACAGGATGGCAAGTGTCTGACCAGTTACTTAAAATTAATGACTCCTCCCTAAGAAAGCATGACTGAAACTCTGCATGCTAGGCAATAGATATAAACAATACAGTAATCATGTTTGTTGCATTCTGAAAATTAGATAACTTGATGTAAAACAATACCAAAGGCGATAAAGTTGTTGCAATAACTTTAGTAACAAGGTGCAAAGCACTAGGATTGCCCCCAAAATGCCATGGGAAAACAAACAACATACATTTACAATACAATGTAACAAAACAAAGCTAAGTGAAACTAAGCTCCTCCTCCTCCTCCTCCAGATTTACACTATTTAATGTACAATTACATAAAAAAAAAGCTCCGTTCAAGATGCAAACAAGTCCCAAATATCCACCCTGGGTTTTTACGCCAGGCCACATCAGGCACTCTCCAAACCATAACACATATCGAGATGCAAACGAGTCCCAAATATCCACCCTGGGTTTTTACGCCAAGCCACATCAAGCACTCTCCAAACCATAACACATAATTTTCCAAATTTTATAAAACTTTGCAAAATGTATTCCATTTATATATTTATAAAATTGATTAACATGGTTCATATAGAGTGTAAAATCTGATGTGTAATATGTAACATGTAAATATAAATTGTGAAGTGTACAGTAAATAGTGTAAATGTAAAATGTAGAAAGTGTAAGATATAAAATATAAAGTATTCGGTTGCATTCCTGTATTTCATAGTCCCATTTGATCGTATCCATCCTCTTCTATGTTAAAGCCAACTCTAATAGTTGGAGGAGAGAACCCGTACCTGCAACCAATCAATACACAATTAACATGATAATGATAAATGTGCAAGGGCCAAAAGGTACATTGGGTCCCTCAGCTTATCGCAATCGCTAATTGTATCTTTTTGCCCTGAGATGACGTTAACAATAAAGAAAAGGAAACGAAACTGAAATAATATCATTTTCAACTTTCCAATTGGTCTCTAGCATCACCATTAAACGAGAACTAATTTCTTAGTCCCAAATCTAGTTGGCAACTTTGATAATCATAGTCAATTTTATAGTATAGCATAACATTTTATTATTTCCAACGTATTTCAAATTTTTTTCATGAATCATAGTCATTCACAAGTTCCAGTAAAAAACTTATTTCAGTTGTCTTTCAAAGCCAAATAAATATTTAATTTCCCTTTTAGCTCAAACCTGAATAAGATCGTTTGTGATCATTGAAACCTATCCACCAGGTTTGCATCCAGAACGTATTTGTGAGATTCTTGTACAACATTTGTGCAACGAAAGGTCTATATAAAATACTGCATCAATAGTTGAGCTGCATACCTATAATCCAGGATCAGCAAATCTATTATTTATGCTCGAAGGTAAAAATGCCTAAGTGATCTCATATGACTCTGTGTTACTCAAGACAGAAATATTACCAGAGTAGATCATATCCTTTAGAGTATCTGCATTATGTATAGCTGCAGTGATAGATTAGGGCCATGTTCGTATGAGTACTTAAACTGGTACATAGTGTTAAGTCCATTGTATAACATACTGTGCACATCTTAAGGCAAAATCATCTTTATGTGATGACAGCTGAAATGCAATGGCTTCAGAATGTCCACTAATACTGCTCTGTGGAAGTTTGGGAGCACAGAATATTACTGCACTGTTTTTAATGCTTAGGCGGTCTGACTATTTATTCTATCACTGCAGGCCAAGGATGGTTAGGCATGGGAACATGCGCTTCTTCCTTTCATATTAAGTAGTTGTGGTTTTATTTTTCTAATAAGGCACACCCATAACTTTATAGGTGCCGACAACCGAAGAGGATTGCAAATATTAGGGTAATATTGCTCTAGTTTGAATAGTTGCTCATGTGTAGTGTCTCAGCTTATTTTGTGGGCACCATTACTGAACCTCACAAGCACGGCCAGAGATGAGAACATGCAGCTCTTGCTTTTACACTGCGAAAGGCCGCACCAGGCTCTTATATATTAGTAACAAGGAGGATGATCATTCAAAACCAGAATCCAAGGAAAAGAAGCTCATCGTCTCATCTTGCTTGCTGCAGTAAAAGAGAGCACCTCAAATGTCCTCATGTCCATTCAAATGGCATTATCATTTGGCTGTGTGTAAAATGAGACCTTATCTTTTAACATGCCCTCATTTAACTAGTGTTTACATGGAATCTTTTTCCGGGAGCAGAGTGTTTGAAGCTCGATATAAAGAAAACGTATGTGCATATTTTCTATCACTATAAATGATTTGGCATGCAATATACAGATTTGTAGTACCAGTGCATAGCCTTCTGGACCTGAACTACACAAGATACGTTTATGGTGAACATGTCAGGTGCT
The DNA here is from genome assembly GCA_011763485.2 of Isoetes engelmannii. NCBI lineage: Eukaryota > Viridiplantae > Streptophyta > Lycopodiopsida > Isoetales > Isoetaceae > Isoetes > Isoetes engelmannii. The sequence goes on from JAANSK020137901.1 coordinate 7,486, forward strand.
TATTTGAGTCATCAACGGTGCATTTTTTTGGCTTCCTAAGTGGCTGAATTGCATGCTTGCCCTTGCATTCTGGCTTGGTTACTCTTGATGGGTTGCTCTTCATGGTAGATGAAAAGTCCAGTGCAACTGCAGTTGCAAAGTTTCTATCCCATTGTTGGCAAAGATATTGCGCAGATAGCTATATGCTTTATGCCAAGCATATGCTTCAGTCGGTACAACAATCCATCTGATTCTAATTATAGGGGTGCTCTTTCTTGGCCATTGCTTTGAAACATGTGCATAATGTGATACCTTCTACTATCAAATCTGATAAAATACAGATGATCATTTTTGTGCAAGTATGCCAATTTTTCATATGGCGATATCTAGACTGTCAGTTTGATATCAGGTTTGTCTTTGCCTGTTTCTATGTGTTCCTCTTTAGGTTGATCCCGTTCAAAGACAACTTTGGGGCTACCTCTACATCTTTTTAGAATTGAACATATGTCCGCAACCAGCTATTCACGAATGTACCAAATGGACCTATTAAAGAGTAGGAACAAGGAAACGTTGAAAATATTATCTTTTTTCTTAAGGTTATCTATATGAAACAATTTCTCTACCTTTTATGGGATACCACAATTTGCATGCTTTGACCTGTCATTATGCACAATAAAACATGCATAAACTAGCATTGATATACACAAAGATAAAAACTCGAGCAATCATACGTCTACAACTCTCATGTGGGCCGTGAAGAAACACTCATTGAGAAATTAGTATTCATAGATCTATAAAATGCATCTTTAACTCTGCTATGGTTGACGTCCACATTTGGGTAGAGGTTCTGATTTGACCTTGTCCATTTGGCTCACCATGCTACTTTCAGTTTAAAAATTCTAATTCTTGACATCTATAGCAAGCAATCATTTTATAACAAAATCAACCACGTTCCTTGTTGAAACCGTCAAACATGGGTGCAAATAATATCGACACTCTCAAACATTATTAACTTTTGTTCGACTAATGTCCAACGTATGCCCAACTATATCCAATAACTTGCAAACATGTCTAATAGCCAACACCTCTAACCCTTTGCGCCGCCCCAGTTTTCCCAACAATGTGGCTTGGCTCAATATTAATGGCGTTTGGTGATATAATTTGGCATCTAGCACAACCTAAGTTTACAAATTAGTGATATAATTTTATGTGTACTAACTCATGGAAAGGAAACTACATTATTTAAAGGCAAACTCCCGTCACTTGTCACTTGTTAATAGAATAGAATAGAATAGAATAAAGTTTTTATCGTCCTTGTTAATGAAGTGCATAAGATAATATTGTTCTAATATTTTAGAAACATTCCATTCTCCCTGAAACAAAAAAGCAACTGATACCCAACATATGCCTAAAAATATTAAACACTTCCATTTGTTCCCAACATGTGTCCAATAATTTGCAAACATATCCAATAGCCAACATTTACTAACATTTTGAAAGCACTTGAGGCAATAATAATCACTGTCGCAAGCACATTTCTGTAACATTTGTTCAAGTAGTATTTCCCAGCATTTGTGAAAATCAGTAAGAAATATCATAGGAAATGTAAGTGAACCTTCAAAGATTCTTAAGTTTGGACAAGACACATGCGAACTAAGCTGTGCCATAAGGGCATGCTAAAAATAGAACATACACTACAGGACGCCATCGCACCAAAGGAACACACACCGTAGGAACGGCGCATGAAACACTTGCATTTGTTCCTAATATGTGTCCAATAATTCGCAAACATATCCAATGGCTAACATTTACTACCATTTTGAAAGCACTTGAGGCAATAATAATCAATGCTGCAGGCGCATTTGTGTAACATTTGTTCAAGTAGTATTCCCCAACATTTGTGAAAATCAATAAGAACTGTCAAAGCTTGCGCTGAGAAATCTTCATAGAATTTTACAGAGTACCGTAATCTTAGTAAATATTGATAGGAAATGTAAGTGAACCTTCAAAGATTCTTAAGTTTGAACAAGACACATGCGAACTACTACGTGCCTTTCTAAAATCTCGAACTAGGCACCTAGTTAAAGTTGTGCCATAGGAGCATGCTAAAAATAGAACATACACCACAGGACGCTATCGCACCAAAGGAACACACACCATAGGAACGGCGCGTGACTTGTATTTATATATCTTGATCTCCAGATCTATGTAACTGCCTCACTTATGGGAGAAACAAAGCCGGATCTTCTTTCACCTTTCCTCAAGACTTCCATCCAAAGGTAGCTTGGTATATAAGGATTCTACCTTATATATGGCTGTTATAAGCATATCACAAGTACTGTTCAAAAGATTTAGAATAACATGATTCAATATTGGTTTATAAAAGCTGCCCACCAATGATCGTATGGTGAATTATTACTACATCGAGCCCTTTCACATTTGCAAACTTCGAAGCTTCATTTTCTGGCAATAGTACCTAGCAATATTGTCGCTTTTTTATATGGTCATGCATGTCTTATGCATAAAGTGCGGCTTGAGCTTTTGGATCTACGGGTATGTTGGTATTGATTATTGTGTAGAATCATTGTGAAACGTACACGTTGAAGTTGTGGAGACATCTTTCAATCTTTCAGACCTAGTTTTAGTTGATGCATCATAAAGATCTCAAAATAAGCCTAAAATGAATTTTCTAGTTCTTGTTTCCTCAAAGTCTTTACTTAAAACATACTTTTACTTACTCTAGTGAAATACAGACGCACACCAATGTAAGAGAACCAGAATACAGACAATGAGTTTGAAGCAAAAGTTATCACTCAAATTAAAAGAACATAGGCAAACACTTGAACTTATCGCTAGCATTGCATGAAGAGGCAAGGGACATCATACAAATCTCTTCTTAACCATTCTAATTTAACAAGCATGTCTTACTTCCCATGATCCATACGCATTGAAGCTTGGCTCCTTTCAACTAGACTCCTGTGATCCTTCAAAATCTAATTGAAGGATGCAATTCCTTCATAAAAAACATACTCCTAAAGAGATAATAAACATTCCTGTGAGTTACATTTTTGCACATGGTGAAAATTTTGCTTAATAACCTAGATAGCAGATCCCATGGCTTCCAAGTGCCTTTAGATCCTATACAGTTCGGTCAAGTCTTTTTAGGCTTTGCTAACCTTTACGTGGATAATAGAGTCTGTTTTGTTTTACAATTCTTGCCAATTTCATTGATAGAAAAATAATATATTTCATATAATCAATATTTCCTAGTTCTTCTTTGTTTCTCCTATCCTCCCCTCTCCCCAACCCTGCCTTTCTGCTAGTTTTTATTTAGGGTAGAAACATAGTTATCCCTTGAAGTTTATTATTTACAGTAACTGTGGTGGTAGGTGTGAGGGTGTTCTGGGTATATCTAATGATGTTGATGACCCATTGTTGCATGAGGTCGAAGATGGAAGATGTGGAGGGTGTGTATTTGAAAGAAGGTTTGTTTCAGGATGATACTAATGAGCATACTCTTTTAGAATCACCATTGGCACTTTCACAACGAGAGGAGGTTGATAAAGAAACAACTTATGTGCTCTGATCTCCCTTCAATTAGTCAATCCACATTCTTGGTCATGATGCGGATTATATTGAAGATGAAGAGATTACAGAATATGTACATATGTAGAAGTTGATGGAAACAGAGGACATTGAGCATAACCTAAATGAACAAATTGATGTGTTTATATGATTATCAGCATTGCTAATCTTATTGTTATGACTACTATGGTACACATCATTTTATATTGAGCATTGTCTTATCTTCCTGATTGATTTGCCTTCACCATTACTGGTTCCCCTTCATCTGATTAGTGCTTGGGTATTTAAATCATTCTTGGATTATCCCAAGTAATATCCTTGGTCCAATATTATATCTTTAATGATATACAAAAGTATTAGCCAAGCGTTAGTGACTTAGTTAATTGCTTAAAAATTGTTGCAAGAACCCACTTAAATTGCGGTATAAAGCTGACAAATGCTCCTCAAGATTTAGTAGAAATATTAGATGAAATATTTAATAGCATTTGGTTATAAGTCTTAAGAAAATGTTGTCACAAGTTAGCTATAATATTGTTCAGAAGTAGTTGCAATGACCTACTCAAATTGCACTAAAAACTTGACAAAAGGGAGGTCATTGCTTTGACAAAATATTTGACGATATGCACTAGACACATTTTTGACACAACACAAGCACTTTGTGTCAAGATAGTAGCCTTTGACATAAACTTGACACTAGATCTATGGCTTGTCACAAGGGTTGACACTATACCCCCATCCTCTTGTAGTGAAATTGCACACAAAAGGGACCAGCTTATCACAGGCTGAGCCCAGAAGTTGGAGCACTTGGTTAATTGTGCTACGCTTTCAAGTGATAGATTGAAATAAGTGATATTGTCAGGTTTTTCATGTGCTATTGGAGATCTTCGCACCATAGGGCTTGGCAGGATTCTTTTTTGTAATAAACCTAACTACTTGAGGGGTTGGATTTTGTGCCATGGTAATTTAATACAACTACTAACGGTGCCCAGCATTGCTGGGCATAAGTTGGAAGCCTATAAATGGTTTAGCCGCAATGAGAAAAGCTTGTAGTAATAAGGATGCCTAACTTTGTTGGGCTTTACTTGGAAACATGCAGATGATACACACGCATACACCTACCGTTTACACCCCACACACCTGAAACTGCAGCTAACCTAAACCTTAACTTTAGTATGGAATCTTGGTCGTGTTGCGGCATTAAATTTTGACTATTGGATTAGTTACGTGAAGACATGCACCGTTAGAAAAGATGTGTAAAATAAGGAATTCTTTCTTTTAGATTTGTCCATTCTAAGAAGATCCGATATAGAAGATGTGGCATGATCATATAAAAGATAGCAGTGCATTGTGGCATATATAGGTTGTGCAACAAATATCTCTGATGCACACATAATGGCGAAATCCTTAGTAGCAAATCTAAAGGCTCTCTTTCAGTTGCCGCATTTCTTCTCGAGGCTCATAGTGTTATATCAACTTAGATCAAATTTACAATTGTGCCAATGTTGTAGCTCAAAAGTAGTTTTTGTGTTGCCCCAAAAGAAATTTGAAATCAAGTTTAGGACAGAGCCGTTTGATGCTGGCATGGTCAATCGGAGCAATGTGATGCGCTTGTTTGTTTAAAAGTGAGTACTAAACTCCATGTAGAATACTCAAAATTTTAACCATGATCAAATGGTTTGGAAGCTCTTCAGTTTTAACAATTCTGTGTAGCTCTGTGTTGCATACGAACACAATACCAAATACCAACAAAATGCTTTGCATAAACTTGGTTTGTAGGCTTGCTTTGTGAGTATATAATAGAGGTATCGAAATATTTAGATAAGTATAGTCTCTAGCTTATGCAACCTTCACCATTACATATTGATGTATGCATTATTAACCACTATTAACAAAACTATGATTAACAAACTGTTGGCTCCTTATCTCCTTCGGGGAATTGAAGACCTACTTCCAAATCAAAAGATTGTGTTGTGGATTTTCCTTCGGGGAATTGAAGACCTACTTCCAAATCAAAAGATTGTGTTGTGGATTTAACATGCCATAAAAGAGCTGGTGGGGGCAGAGGCTGCAATTCTGAGTTTTTTGACTCTCGACAAATCGATTGTTGCCATTGAAGCTTTTTAGGTTTTTGTACGATGGTATCAGAGCTACTTAGTCGGGTGTGGCAGAAACTAATCAAAATCGATTGTTGCCATTGAAGCTTTTTAGGTTTTTGTACGATGGTATCAGAGCTACTTAGTCGGGTGTGGCAGAAACTAATCAGGGGTTCCAACACAAACTTTCTGCAAACTTGCAAAAACAAAAAGCCAGACTTTGAGATGCAATTGGTTTCCAACACCTTTATAGAAAGCATGGATACAACAACATTGAAAAGTAAAACATGGGGCAAAATTAGTGTCAAATTATCGACCAACATTGAAAATGATGTACAACATAATGAAAACGATGTACAACATCTGTACAAATCTCTGCAGTGCAGCAGAGAAATAACGATTATTTTTAGCACAACGTGCTGCTTATCTATCAATTGTTTCTTAGGATATGACATTACACTTTAACTACCGGTGATCCTTTCCAAGAAAATAACAAATTCATTTCTTTCCAAAAAAATAGTATCAGATATACCAGAAGATGTGAGAGAAGGAATTAGAAATCTCATTCCATCCCTAAGACAATTAGAATTAGAACCGATCAGAAAAATGCAAAGAGATTCTAACTTGCTAATTGACCTACCAGCTTATCTTCAACACAAAGTTTTCGTAGGGAAGACAAAAAATCTGTTTACTCCTTTTAGTTACAAAACATGTTTATGATGAACCTGATAATTGATTTACAATTTTATTGTGTAGAAACAAATGATATAATGTATCTTAAATCACTTATAAAGGTCTCGACAAATAAATAAAAGAGGTCCTAAATAATCACAAATCCACCTTGCTGTAAGAAATTCCATCTTCACAATTTCTATACACATAAGATGAACATAAAAACTTGACAAAATTAATAGAACATTGATATGCATAGATGCATGTACCTATATTCTTTGTGCTTCTTTGGGCTACATTCATCCACTGTTCAGGTAACTGCAACATGCCTTGCTCAGAGCCAGGCAGCTGTAAACAACAAACAAAACTGCAGATGAATGGATGTCTGCTTCTGCTCTTGACACCTCGCAAGACCATCTGCTCAGGCCACCAGCTGCTTGAATTAGCTTTATTTGACCTGAGCATCATATTCCAGGTCCTTATTTGATGATGAAATAAAACATTGACCTGAATCTCTGCAAAAGAATGTCTTGGTTCAAACTACAGGATACTACAGGAAAAAACTTCGAGGGAACAAACTCCATACTGTACCGTTCAACTTGTTCTGCAAGCTTGGTCATGTAAACACATCCTTTCGTGTCTTTCCATGGCCAATATTAAGGATGGTTGGAGCTCAGAACATGGCTTAAAAGCGGCTAGATCTTTTCCCTTTGCCAGAATCCTTGTAGCAAGACAACTGATCCTTGTAGACTACCCCGTTTTTTTGCCCTTTTATGGATTGATCACGGCCTTCATTGCCATGATCACATGAAGAAACAGAAATATAGTCCAGGACATGCACAAAAGCTATTTCAACCGGGTTCTCATTCTGTTACCTCTAACTTTGCAAATTTGGAGGCAAAAAGACAGAAACACAGTGGAAAATTTCTAGCAAAACCGCAGCCAATTCCGTTGAAAAGCTTGGTATAAATGATCTGCTTATAGAATGGAAAACAAAGCAGGCAAAGAAAAACTGAATCTACTTTCAAAGCAGTAGATAAAGCTGAAAAAAATCCAAAAAATATCCAACGCCTAATATACCATACCTTAGTTATACCTTAGTTTCATTGTAGTATGCAGCATAGACATGGTCTGCATTTGGTCGAGCATCACAAACAACAAATAGTCCATGCTGTGAGGCTATTGATATAGCAAGCAACGATTCAAAGCAATCTGCAAAAGCAGAATATACAGATAGAAGCAGAATATACAGATAGAATCTTCAATCTTCTATTCAACAAATAGAAGCAGGACATCTGTTTTATTTCCACTGTTACCATAACAATCAGATCATAGTAATCTAATCTGGTTAGACTCGCTCCATAGTTCTAGACACAAAATTTAGAGTTAGATGTTGATACCTGATTCACCTTTCCTTACATATAAAGTATATATTTATGGCTTTTGGAACACTCCCTGCTAGGGAACCTAAAAACGTATAAAATCTCAAATTTTATCTCCCCTTCCAAAGCTTTGCTGAGTGCGTTGAATTGTGAAAGAAGGGTAAATTCAAATACCTG
>JAANSK020138012.1:0-15373 GCA_011763485.2 Isoetes engelmannii
TCCTCCTTCATCAGCAGGGTTCAGTCTGGGTTTGTTCCCGGAAGGAACATTTTGACGAATGTGGCGGCGGCATATGAGGGTTTGTATTGGGCCAGAAAAACAAGACAGGGTGTTGCATATCTGAAGCTAGATTTCGCCAAAGCATACGATAGTGTTCGCTGGGAGTTCTTGTCTGCTATGATGCTAGCATTGGGTTGTGGCCCACAGTTCACAGAGACTGTCATGAAGTTGCACAGGTCGGCTCGAGCTACAGTAGTGTGTCAGGGTGAGCCCTCGGCCTTCTTCTCTTTGGGCAGAGGAGTGCGTCAGGGGGGCCCTCTATCTCCGTTTTTGTTCACGATCGTGGCGGAAGCGTTGTCTCAATTGCTTCTTGTTGCTGTGGAAGAGGGTGTGGTGGATGGGCTTCAGATGCAGGATGGCAGTCAGCAGATCATTAACCAGTTTGCTGATGACATCTTCCTCTTTCTGGTAGCAGAGGAAAGGAATCTGCAGAACGTGAAGGGGTCGCTCGACACCTTCGCTTTGGCCTCGGGTATCCTCCTGAATTGGGGTAAGTGCTCTGCATTATGGGCATTGTTGACTCCGCCTCCCCCTTGCCTGGCTCTTTTTCCATGGAAAGTACTCCTAGGCAATGCATGTACGAAGCTGTTGGGTATTCCCTTTGGCGGAGATATCTCCATAGGTTGAGTATGGGATGAGATCCTACATGGGCTGCAAAAGCATCTTAACTGGTGGAAGGGTAATAAGCTGTCGATGGCAGGGAGGATCACTATGGCTAAATCAGTACTCTGTAGCACGCATGTATACACGGCGTCTGCCATGCTAGCTCCGGAGGGGAAGATGCAAGAGTTGGATAGGATGGTCAGGAACTTTGTGTGGGGCGGAGATGATGAGGGGGCAGTGGTTAAGGTGGCGTGGTGGAAGTGTCTCCGCCCGCGGGAGGATGGAGGTTTGGCCATCTTGGATTTAGCATTGCACAGCAAGGTGCTGGTCTCCAAGTTTGTGTGGAGCATCTTGCAGGATGGAGCGTCCTCCCCCGGGGCGGCACTGCTGTTGCAGTCCCTTCGCCACTGCGTGGCATTTGGGAAGCCTACTGTGCATGTGGATTTGCCGTGGGCTTTGTTGTATGGGCTCAAGCCTTTCCCGCATGCATCCCCCTTCCTCACTGGGGTGTTGTGGGCGTGGGAGCATGTGCGGGTGCTGTTCCAGTTGGATCCTGCCGCAGTATTTCATCACTCTTCGCCCTTCTTGTGGGTACCTCTGCCCCCGAAGTAGTTGCCTTTGGCCGCCACTTTGCACGCCCGGATGCAGGCCCGCTGGCGGCAGGCCGGGGTGCTCACTCTGGAGAATTGGTATTGGGACGGCCAGGTTGAGCCATGGGAGGCTTTCCAAGTGCGCTTTGGCCTGGGAGCCAGTGATTGGACTATTTGGGAGCAGGTGGCCCGGTGTATTCCGCTGCATATACCTGTATTGTCTCAGGGGGATGTAGTGGTACAGGTTTGGAGGGTTCATCCCGATGTTGATCCTGCATGCTTTGTGCGGTCTGCCTATCGCACCTTGGTCATCCATGACACTCTGCCTCCGTCGGATAAGTGGTCCCTGCAGCTTCCAGGCTCCCGTTAGCGCTCAGTCTGAATTTGGACATGGTGTACCCTCCCCCAAAAGGTCAGGGTGCTTCTATGGCAGGTGGTGCATCGTTGTATCCGGGTAAAAGTCTGAGTGAGTAGGTTTAGGCCAGGGGTGAGTCCTCTGTGTCCTTGTTGTGGCCTCCATCCAGAGACGGTGGAACATTGTTTGGTCCTCTGCCCTCATCTACAGGCAGCTTGGAACTGGGTCCAGGCTCGACTTCAAGTTCGGCTGACCAGCCAGCAGTTGCTCCTACATTTGTATCCAGGTGCTTGGTCTCTTCCGAGGAAGCAAGCCCTGCACTTATGTGTGGCTTGATTAGTATGGCTAATCTGGAAACGGTGGCGGCTGTGGATTTTTCAGGGGGTTCAGCTGCCTTCGGCCTCTTTGATCCCCCGGCTGAGGTATAAGCTGTTTTAGAGCTTTCAGGTGTTTTCGGGGTTGGCCGAAAGGAAGTTTGCCATCTGGCGTGACTTCCTGGGGATAGTGGATGATGATGGATGCTTTGTACAGTTGTAGTTATGAGGACAATGGAGTGGTGGGGTATCGCGGCCCCTTCGGGGCAGCTCTTCTTCCTCCTCACTCACCTTGTACTATTGTCATTCTTTTAATACATTGAGATAAGTTCTTCAAAAAAACAAAGCAAAGAACTTCACTAAACCCAAACAATATTGACATGCTTTTCGCAACATAAATCTATATTCCATGTTCATGATAATTAAAAACGTGTACTAACCTTGCAAGAGCTCCGGAATCAAGTGGTGATTTTGATAAACAGAATGACGATTACGTCCTACAAGAACACAAAGTTCAGCCATCAAATAATGCTGCCATAATAACTGGAACTGAGCAGAATTAATGCTGATTTTAGCGCAGAAATAACTTGAACAAATGTCTAACCTTGAAGGTACAGTCAAGCTTCTCAAAGCCAGGAAGCTCGTCTCTGATTTGAAGACGTGCAAGCTGCAAAACGAAGAAAAATAAACTTACTAATGAAGCACTTCTACTTATTGAAAAAAAAAACAATTATGGGCAGATATGCAAGATCTGGAAGGAATGGCTGAAATCCTATGTCTAAGATTCTAGAGAAAAACTTTAGATTCTCATCCTGCATAATCCAATTTTCGTCCATAAAACATCACTTATTTTTCAAGTAATGCACGGATATGTTAGTATGGAACAAACAGGTGAAGAGCATTTTGCTATTGAGATGGGACGAAGAATCTGATATGGTCTGGAATGAAATATATCATTTCATATCAAGAATAGCATATTCCTATATCCAGTTTAAACAAAGGATTTTCACGACAAAGGACCCAGTAATTAGTTGGGAACTGCTGCACTTACCAGATGCTGTAAGTCTTTTGGGCCTGTTATATAAACCTCCATCGGTTGACAGCTTTGCACTTTGCAAAAGTGTAGGAAAAGGAAGCATTTGATGTATGCAAAGTGTATCTGTACCCACATTTGCAATAATGGCTTACAGACTGGATTGGGACTGTGTCTTACAGAATAATAGTTGGGACTCTGTGGCAATATTGGCTTACATGGCTTACAGACTGAGTTGGCAATGTGGGACTACATCTTCAGCTCAACAGATTTTTGACAGGTTGTCTTACAGAAATGAGCATTCATGGACTTCTCTCATATTAGGGTATGTTGAAAATGGACAATCGCATCCCACTCTTAGTTTATACAGAAATATAAAACAGGCCAGGCTGCTCGTAGTTGCAATGAACAGTAGCCCTCTTTGGCGGCCTGAATAAAAATTGCTCCATGCTTGTCCTAAAGATGAAAAAAATCAAAGAACAAAACCTTACAGCCTTTGACACCGTTGGGCTCGATGCTTTTCCTTGGGCTCGATGCTTTTCCTAAAGATCAACAAAGGAAAGAACCAAACCTCACCTCACCTAAAGATGAACAAAGGAAAGAACCAAACCTCATGCTCAACAACTGTAACACCAAAATAGAACAGCCTCTGACACCGGGGCTTTACCTGGCCTATTTGATTCTTGGTAGCTCCACAACCGAATAGAAATTGCTCGATACTTTTCCTAAACATGAAAAAATGAAAGATCAAACTCAACTCTAACACGAAAACTGTAAGCTCTACCGTAACATTAAAACTGAAAGCTCAACTCTAACCCCAAATCCTTACGCTTGAGCCAGCGCAGCAGTATTTCGAACCAAAATCTAAACCTCAGGGAAAGAACCGGCAAAGAACCTGCAAAAAAAATCAATCTTAAGGTGCATTCAAACCAATCTGAAGTGCAATCGTTTCTAAGAGTTACCGGAGGGAAATTTTGGTGGATGAGGCACCAAGGCGCTGATGAAGGAGGCGCTGCCGAATGATTCATATGAGTAGGATTTTGTAGGAACCGGGAGCTGCTGGTGGTAAATGCTGAATTCAAATTTGCATTGAAGGCAGGCATCGCGTCCTGCAAGAGGGATGCGGGGAAGGGAACGCCGCATGCGTCTCCACATGCGGCGTTCCGGCACAATGCACGAAGCAACTCCATTTTAATAAAGAAGATACAGAACAAAATGCCCCATAAGGTCGTCCATTGTATTAAGATCTCTTTCGGCTATACATCTCATGACGGTGCTTAATAGAGCAGGAGGCAACTGAAGGAGGCAAGTGCCATACCTAATTCCATGAATAGCTCCTTAAAGGTTGGAACAAAAATAGGATTGATAACATAAAAAAATAGCGATTGCTAAGTCACATTTTGTGCACGTCTGGATCCAAGTATATTCGGTAGAACATCCAAAATCAAGGTGCGAGGTATTTACACCTCACACCCCATATAACAAATCACTCCCTTCTGTACGTACATACGCCTGTACATACATACAAAAATACAAAGCGGATCTAAAAAATCCAAGCCAGCAAGACAGTCGGCTCCACCCACAAAACCAAACAGACCAAACCGAGCAAAACAAGCTCAGCTCAACCCTGAGAACCAAACAGGAACAAAAGCAAACAGGAGGTCGACGACAGAAATCACAGGAAGACCAGCGGGAGCTTTGCAACAGCGAAACTTTGCAACATCGGAAGCTTTGCAACAACGGCTTGTGGTCATCCGCACTGCCAGGCCTGCTCCTGCGAAAACCAAGCAGCAAAGGGGAAAACAAGCTGCTCCACAAATCCGGACTGCTCAGAGTCGTTGCTCCCCGCCGCTAAGATCTGCCGGATGCCATGCATTGCCTGGCAGCAACTCTGGCCGCCCGCCGTAGCCGCGTAACAGGTGCCAAGAACTTCCAATAAAAAACCAAGCATTGGAAAAAAAAAAAAAAACCAAACTCCACCCCTTTTTTCGCCCCACCATTGGCCAAAATCATAGTAGGAGACAATTTGGAAATTTGGAAACCTTCTGCCTAAACTAGAGTGGAAGATAAACAGGCACACTGCAATATAGAACTCACAATCTTAGTTTGTTTAACTTAAAACAAAAAACTGTTCAAACTAAAGTACTAAAAGATGTTTTTCTCACAAGCTTGAATAAGTTATGACTCAATGATCATACCTTCACCATTCCCATTTCGTCCAGGCATTCAGCATGCCTTTTCTTTGCCAAAGGCTTGGTTAAAACATCAAAAGTCATGAACTGTGTACCTAGATTTTTTATGATAATCATCCCTTGCTCCACTTTTTCACGTGTGAAATGAAGCTGAGCTTCAATGCTTGGCTTTGGTGAAATTACACAGGTTCTTAACCAAGCTAACTGCAGCTTTATTATCATTCATGATCAATCACTGTAGGAGATACTGCACCAAGATTTTTCATAAGCTTTCTCAGCCAAATAGCTTCTTTTGAAGCTGCATAGATAGCCATGTATTCAGACTCAAATGTACTTAGTGCTGTGTCTTTTTGCTTTCTACTAGACCAGCTTACCTCTCCCCCTTGCAGCTTGAAACAAAAGCCAATACGTGACTTTTGAAGCATATTATCTCCAGCATAATCTGCGTCTATACAAGCTTGAAGAATAAGGTTAGAATTAGAATTAGTAGTTATGTGGTAGGAATTACCGAGTTGAGGAGTGGTGTGCAGATATCTGAGTATGCGTTTGACAGCCTTCCAATGAGCTATCCCTAGATTTTCCATGAACAGGTGGCAGTGATTACACTTTTTGAAGTGTCAGGTCTACTACATACCATAAGATGCATAAGAGACCCCACAACACTTCGATAAGGAATCTCCTTCATCTGTTGCTTTCCAGCAGTGGTGCTCGGGCACATGGCAAGTGTGAGATGACAAGAAATAGCAGGAGTGCTCACACCTCGAGCGTGAACATATTGCATTTAGCAAGCAAAGACTGGATACCTTTGTTCTGATGAAGAGTGAGGATGCCAGCTCGTTTGTCCCCGTGAACCTCATGCCCAAGAAATACTTCAAGGCTCCAAGATCTGTCATATGGAACCATTGAGTTAAAGAGGTCTTGGTCTGTGACATGAACAAAGCAGAATTAGAGGCCAAAATTAAGTCATCTACATATAACACCACAATGATCAGATGTGCCCTAACATGTTTGGATTAGATATTCCAGTCAGCATCACTTCCCTCAAAGCCTTGAGCAGTGAAAAGGGCATGAATGGTTTTGTACCAAAGCTTTGGCGATTGTCTCAAGCCATATATGTCCTTTCTTAGCTTGCATATCTTAGCAGCATTGACTGGTTCAATGAATCCATATGGTTGTTTCAGATAAACCTCCTCATCAATGATCCCATGAAGAAACGCTGATTTCACATCCATTTGTTGCAGGTCTAAATCAAGTGAGGCAACTAATGCTAGGACGGTACGTATAGATGTAAGACGTGCAATGGGAGAAAATGTCTCATGATAGTCAATGCCAGCGGTTTGGGAGCAACCCCTGGCTAATAGTCTAGCCTTATACCAGGTTATGACATTGTGCTCGTCATATTTCAATTTAAAAATCCACTTACAAGTGATAGCTTTTCGTCCTGGTGGTATGGTGCATAGATCCCAAGTATGATTCTCCAGCAAGAAGGCATACTCCTCTTCCATAGCCTTTTGCCACAAGTCCTTTTCACAACTTTGCATGGCTTCCATATACGAGGTGAGTTCCTCCTCCACAGATATGCTGCACCTTCGGTTTTCTGATATCGAGGTAATCCAACATTCTTGCAGTAGGCTTCTTCAGTCTAGATGATCGTCTAGGCTCTACAATAGCATCAACACCTTCTTCAGCACTGTCATCTCCATCAGCACCTTCATCTTCTTCAGATTCAGTCAAGAAGGGTGTTTGAAGAATCATCTTCAATGTTCGTATCTGAATCGCTTGATCCATCTGAGTCTTGAGCATCTGCTAGATCAAATGAATCATACCTTGGTGGAGTTCTATGTTGCCCAATGCTAAAGTCCTGTTCATTGAAGGCCACACTCCTGCAAACCACCATTTGTTTAGTAGCAGGTACATACACTTTGTAGCTCTTGATGTTGTCTCCATAACCTACAAACATGCAAGCAACCCCCCTGTTAGAGAATTTACCTCCCTTCCTTTTCTCCTTGGACATATGTATGTGCAGCCAAATATTTTGAAACCATCAACACTTGGTCTGTGACCAGTCCATACTGTTTCTGGAACTCCACCAGTAAGAGCTTTGTTGGGACTCGGTTAATGATATGAACAGCTGTATGTATGGCTCGGCTCAAAATTTATAGCTAATACTGTTAGATAGCATCATTGACCTGGTACACTCAAGGACAGTTCGATTCTTTCGTTCTACAACACCATTCTGCTGGTGCTCATGCACCACAGATGTTTCATGGCGTATGCCAAGCTGCTCAGGAACTCAGAAAATTCTCCACCATTAAATTCACCTCCTTGATCAGCTCTCAAGGTTTTCATGGTTCTATTTGTGAAGTTCTCAACCAATAACTTCCATTGTTTGAAGTATTTAAAATCAAATGAGTCTGATTTGGAGGCCATAAAGAATACCGAGTTCTTTCTAGAAATCATCAACAAGGAGAAGGAAATATCTTGAGCCACCAATTGAAGTAACTCGAGCTGGACCCCATAGGTTCATGTGTACCAATTCAAAGGATATGGACCCCCCGTACCTTTACTCTTTTTGTAAGACTTTCTGCTAAGTTTTCCCAGGGCACACCCTTCACAAACTCCTGAAGGTGCTCTTATCTTTGGCAAATCATGAACAAAGTTTTCAGCCTGCATTTTCTTAAGAAACTGAAAATTAGCGTGTCCTAATCTTTCATGCCATCTTTGTTGTTCATTCGGTAGAGATTACAGCCAAAGCAGAGGATTGTTTTGAATACCAACTCAATTTGTACAAATACTCTTCTCTTTCACCTCGAGCTAACACATGATGACTCTTGTCTTTAACTATGCACTGTCTATTGCCAAAAGTAGCAAATAGATTAGCACCATCCATCTTAGAAATAGAGATGAGATTTACCTCGAGGCCTGGAAAATAGGGAGTGTATTTTTTAGCTGTACATGTCCTACTGGTAGCTCCAATATCACATCTCCAATGCCTCTAATGTTCCCTTTGCCAATTTTTACCTTTTTGTTCCCTTCCAGTGGCTCAAGATTTTGAAACAATTCCTTGTTCCTTGTCATGTGGTCACTGGCACCTGAATCCAGATACCAAGTTCCTTGTCCCATCTCTACTATCAAGCCAACAGAATTTAGTACTTCAGGGCTGCACCAAGCTTCAGCTTCGTTTAAGAGCGAGTCCATGAATTGCAATAGCACATACGTCATGTAATGCAAACAGTGAACAAGCCAGCTAAGAGTATGCCTGATTTTCTTAAAGAAATGCCAATTGCTCTCTTGGAAGTCAGCCATAAAGGCTCAAGCCACAGAAATCATAGAATCACTGTGCGTACTAGACTCAGAAGACCCATCTGAGTCTCTTGCCTTTGCTACTTTGTGTGCAAGGCTTCTCTTCTTCTTTGCATCCTCCTTCTCATTCACCTTAGGCCTTTTCTTTCGTTTATGTGGCTCCAGACAGTCCTTGGCCAAGTGTCCATGCTTGTTGCAATTGAAACACTTCCTATTCTCTCCATCATAATCTTGCTTGCCTAAGAGTGATTGGACTTCCTTGATTCCTCCCTTCTTGGATCCAGACTGGTTGATCTCTTCCATGAGAGTCTGCTGGCAGGCCCATTCTAGTTCGATATGTTCACAAAAATCAATAAGGTTCTTTACATTGTTATAGCTAGCAGGCAGTCCTAGCAACATTGCTCCAACCACAAGACCATTGTCAATCCCCTTTTCCATTGCTCGAAGTTGAAGTGCAGCTACCTTAATTTTAGATATATGCTCTTCAGCATTAGCGGCCTGCTGCGAGAAGTGCTTTCTTCTATATGTCATGTTAAGCTGCTCCCAAGCATCTTTAGCACTTTCTGCGCTTCAACCTGTGCAATCTGACTATCATCAAGATACTTCATGATCTTGTTCCACGCTTCCCAGTCTCTTTGCATCCACCTTAACAGAGCTTGCCCTAGCCTCATTTCCTTTGAGGTATGCATTTGTATTAGATGATTCAACTTTGCTCTCAACATGTAGAGGAGTTACGCCCTTTACAATCTGAGCAGCTGTGGGAATTTGGACGTTTTGAGATTGAAGCGTGAGCACTGGCCTTGGCTCATCTCCAGAGATTAGATGCCATAATCCCTTCTCAGCCAATTTCCCCCTGACCTTTATGAACCAATAGAATGCATTGCTGTAGGACAGCTTCTCAATCTTACCCATTTCGTTATGCACATAGCAGCATAAGCGTATCACCAAGAATGATCTTCCACCTCTGATACCATAATAACATACAGAACAAAATGCACCATATGATCGTCCATTGTGTTACAGAGCTCTTCCCCTTATACATCTCATGGCGGTGATTAATAAAGCAGGAGGCAACTGGCATACCTTATCCCATGAATAGCTCCTTTTTTAGTCCAGAAGTGATTCCTTGATAAACAAGTAGTAGTCAAATGCAACTTTAACATATCTGAGTGTGTTAAAAGCTTCATATGCATACACCTTTTCTATCAAACACCAATATCAGAATGGGCCATTCATGTTTGCATTCCAACTGTCGAAGTAAAGCATTGGACAATAGAGGCCGGAAGTCATTTTCAACAGGAACAAGTGACACTTTTTGTGCTTTGCATAGCCGAATTCCATAATCAGTGCTCTCAAGTGATAGATTCCTTCGGGGAGATAGTGTATTGCATGCATGTTCTTTGGACCTCTAGAGACATTACCACCTTATTTTAAGTGATGGCTCTGCCAGAAGGTAAACATGCATTATGCAAAGAGGATTAGGTCAGGATATTTTTCTAACAAATCTTTTTGTGCATATGTATGGTAAATCTGGAGATTTAGAAGAATAACATGCACAGACGTCATTCTTTTAGTTGGAATAACATGGCTGCATTATATGCTCAATCCAGGAGCTTGAATGAAGGTATTGAAATCTTTCACAAAATACCTACACTCAATGTGGTATCTTGGAATGCCATAATCATAGCTTATTTATAGACATGGATGCTTAGAGAAGCTACTTTTTGTTTCCAAAAAATGCTGCATCGTGATGTGGCCTCATGGAATGCTACGAGGCATTTGTTAAAAGAGTTAGAATGCTTCTTTAAAGAGTCCACCTTGAGCATAAACTTATTTTGTGGTGGTCCTCTATGAAGTCTTCCTCACTCAAAATTGCCATTGTTGCATCATTAAACTGGCAAGACTCAGCAGGAATAATTTTTGCTACTATAATCTCCATTGCAAACTTCTTTACAAGATTGTTTCCTTGTATCGGTGCCCATGAAGCGTGCAGGAAGCTAACAAGACAGTCCCAGAGCTAGTATCAAGGTGAAATGGATGTTATTAATCAAGGCCCCTCATCAAACTGTCCTACTTGAGATAACCAGAGACCATGGCATCTTAGGATGAGAGCTGGTTGCCCTAAATGTTGAATGTTCTATTTGACAATTGATAAGTTTTGCAAATGTGTTTTAGGCTGAACATTTTTTTTAGAGCGTTTCTTTTTAGAATCGAGCTATGAGCTTGTCGGTATTCCAAAAAGGCATCATATGAACGTTTCAGAGGCAGAAAAGCTTCTAAAATTTAGAGGTAAAGATTCTTGATTGTAGTGAATGGAAAATATTACTAGGTTTTGTTTTGCAAGTCTGGGTTCTGTGTAATGTATATGGATGGTTGTTCGTTCTAATTCTTCATTGGATGGTATTATAACGTTGAAAACCCACGCTTGGAGTGCAATTGCTATGTTTGACGCAACTTTAATTTCTAAATGAGTCAGCTATCAGGAATTCATCTTATAATTTTAATTGTTGCGTGCCATGTCTGTTTGACAGCCAGAATTAGGCACAGGCGCCTGATTCCACAACCAAGAATCTATGCAGTCTTTGGTTTTCTTGTCATGTCAAAAAATGAAGGCCAAGATACAAAACTTGACAACAGGATTTCATTTCAAGCAAGTGGGGTTGGTCATGAAGAGAGGCATGCTATTGTTAGTACAAAATATGAAAGGCATCTTCAGATTATTCTTATGCATATAGTAAATGTATTAGTACACAAGGATGTGCACATGGAAGGTAGATTTCATTTCTGCATCACTTGTCGAAATTAGTTTTGACATCGTATGGAAAAGCGATGAAGGTAGAGTTGCAAGTAAGATAGCTTATCGACTGTTCACTTAGATAGCAGTCAGATTGTGTAAGATTTAACTCTATTAAAGTTTTAGTTTGACCATAAGACACACAATTCTTAATTCATTAAGCACCAAGAATTG
Organism: Isoetes engelmannii; assembly: GCA_011763485.2. Taxonomy (NCBI): domain Eukaryota; kingdom Viridiplantae; phylum Streptophyta; class Lycopodiopsida; order Isoetales; family Isoetaceae; genus Isoetes; species Isoetes engelmannii. The sequence continues at coordinate 11,419 of JAANSK020138012.1, forward strand.
TCTTCTTTTATTTGTGTTTGTAGTCATCTTCTTCTGTGGAGTCAACAAAGTAGAATGTCCAGGAAGACTACTCAGTGCAATGACCCATAACATCAAACATGCAAGACGTTATCTAAAGGATATTCTATGGTGGTTTATTTTTGTTATATATAATGCTAAAGAATGGGTTGCTTTCTCTGTCCAATTATAATTTATGATGCTATGTAATACTCATGTCAATGATTGTCTCCAAATTGTTTAGCATTCGCGTCTGTGTTACATTTTCCTTGTTCATTTTTTTAATGAGCAATTTCAATCTTTGTTGTGTGATAAAAATCCGACACATAAATACTCTATGCAGAGGCAGGCAGCAAATTTATTGATATCCTGTTAAGCCTTCTTTCCTTACCGCTTGCTTGTGTTGTGAATTTATTAAAGAAGACTGGAGCGCACAATGGCTGGGGGACATAGCCAAGCTACATGAGACTGCAGCCAAGCTGGAGCAATCCCATCCTATATGTTAAAATAGAAGAGCTAAACCAATTATAAGCCTCTGAAGGCAACCTCTTTTGTTATCTGCTATTAATGCACATAACAAACAGGCACTAGAGTTTGCTTACTAATAGAAGCAGAGTTTGCGAGAGGTGCACCAAGCTTCCTGCACAACTGCCGTGTCCTTATTTATTTATTAATTATTGTAGAGCCTTCTATGAAACTCCTGCTCCTAGAAAACCAGATTTTGTGACAAAGTATCATCTCAGATGATTTATCCATGATAGATATATATCTCATCAATTCACTTAACTTATATTGGTTGAATTGTTGTTTTAGTTGGTTTGTCAGATTGTGGAAACTTTGAAAGCTTCTTTGACATCGACAACAGTTCTGAATGATGTCCTCAAGGCTAAAATCAGCAATCCAATAAAGGAGACAGCATAAGAAAAATTGTTCTTTTATAAGATCACAGTCGTATTTGCAATTTAATTAGCGCATGACGTCAAGAAGTGGTATTAGGTTGAAAAAATTTGCACTGCGCATGGAGGTGGAGAGTCTAAAGAAAATGAATAAGAACAGAAAGCTTGCTAAGAAATATCATGTCTTTTTGGCTTCTCAAGCAGTGGGATGAAGCCTACCCGCAATGAATCCAATATAGGAAAAGTTTGTTGAGCTATTAACTTATCCTCAGAAACAGTGTCAAGGCTTCAGTATTCCTGCTTCAATCTGTTTTCACTCTTCACAAAAAAACATACCTGTAAACGGAGATGCTAACTTAAACAAAAGAGCCATGGTTTGCCTGATGTTGTCTGACTAATTCCAGCCAGCTCAAAAACAGTCTGAAAATGGTCCCTTTTGTTGTTGGTTATGCCGTCAGGGGATACTAGCAGCTGCTCTTCAGTCAGATGACGTGTTTGGTAATAGTCTCGTTAAGATGCATGTACAACGTGATAGTTTAAACGAGGCACATGTGACGCTCGAGGATAATATACGATATGAATACCTATATTATACTACCACGTCACTAGTACATGGCGACACGTACTCGGCCTAGCTAGAGTTGTCCCATGGGGTACAATTATTATATTGCACATATCCATAGGATATGTCAATATAAACCTTAGGGCCACATGGCCACCAGCCATTGGGCTTGAAAACCCTAGCTCTAAAGTCGTGGGCTAAAAAGGACTGGAACCCTAAAAGTTTCCTTTTTCGAATTCTAGGCTCAACGGCGCGCATTGCGGCAGTTCTAGACTCATTCCGACCTCAGTCGAGTAGTAGATCCCGGGTTCAGCATTCACTTTTTCGATCTCAGCATCTCGCAAGCGACACAACAGCATGGACGTTGTTCTAGGTTTGGGAGCCAGCCAAGGATCCAGTATGTGGTCGAACTGTCATGCAATGACAGCTTCTTGCCTACCATTAGGCCGGAATGCCACTTCCTTGAGCTCTAGATGACCTATAGAGCCCAAGATCATAGATCCTAACAAATGAACCTAACTATAGATATAGATAGATTAGTTCTTTACCTGTGTATTAGTTCATTTGTTCTCTATGATTTACTCTGTTCGCACCTCTTGTGTATTCTGAAGGGAGGTAGAGACCCAGAGCTTTCTAGATGATGTTTCTATATTAGCCACATTAGTTCCCAACTAATTGCGGCCTGTGCATAAGAGCCCCCCTATGCTGTGGGTGGTGGGACCAGACCGACTTACAAGGAGGAACTTGTCCAATAGCGGTTGATCCCTCTAGTGTGTAAGGCCTATCGGGGAACATTGTGAACTAGGCCTAATACCAGCACTGCGTGAAGCTATGGTATGGGCTCGACACCTCTTGAGTGGTGAGACCACCTTCAATGGGGTTGAAATCGTATACGGGCAGTGATAGCCCTCTAGCTCGTCTGCTAGTGGCATGGATTCTCTGGAAGGGAGAAGTCCCTTTCTGCCACATCGGGACTGAGGAGATGCAATCCAGGAGTAGCCCCTTTGGCTACGGCCTCGGCAGGCTATGGTTCGGTCCCAGGACTTATCAGCCTACTTGCAAAGTATGCACAGGAGGGGCGGATGAAGTGGACTACCCAACGACGATGTTCTATGCCAGCCAAACCCATTGCCATGAATTATGTCTGCATTGACTTTTGGAGACCCAAGACATCAGGGATAGGTTCAATACGGCATACGTATTATACGCCAAACGTATTTTATGTATGATACAGCAACTTTTTGAAGTATAAAACGTAAAAAATACGGCTAAACAAACATCCGGCCCGGACAATTTTCGCGTAAGCGAAGCTTCGGGTTCTCTTACGCGAACACATGTTCGCGTAAGCGAAGGTTCGCTTACGCGAAAAAAAAAAAAAACTAATAAAATAAAATTCGCGTAAGCGAAACAGGCTATTTCGCTTACGCGAAAAACTTTTTGCGTAAGCGAATTGTGCTCTTCGCTTACGCGAAATGTATTTTTTTGGTTTAGTTCACAAAAGTGAATCAAAATGGTTTACATTGCAATATTCAATTTAAGGATTTATATGAATGAATCAATTTTTTTCAAGGGAAGTTACCAAAATACCCTTAAAGTTTGCAAAAATTACCAAATTGCCCTTAATATTTGGCATTTTAGAAAAATGGCAATAATTTTTTTGTGATGATCTAAATGCAAATGTAGTCTTCAAACAAATTGTAGACAATGATGAGTTCTTTCCAATGAGCATAAGATTGCCCAAATTGGAATTGACAATGTAAAGTTATGCAGTCTTAAATTCATGAAAACTTTAAACACAAAAACGGTCGTAACTTGAGATTGCAATCTTCAAATCATGTGATCGTATACTTGTTGGAAAGCTCTCATTCTTCTCTACAATTCATGTGAAGAGTACATTTGTATTTAGGTCATCATCAAAAAGTTATTGTCATTTTTACCAAAATGCCCCTCGGTCGAGGTACAATTTGGTAATACTTGCAAACGTCAAGTGTATTTTGGTAACTTTCCCTTTTTTCAATATCAATTTTTTTTCACTTTTATTATGGTATACAATGAGAGGGTCAGTCCGCATGGTGTCAAGTAGCTGGTTCAGATCAAGTGTGCAATTCTTGTCCTTCATCGGAGATTCAGCACACTGCTTCAAATAATCTCACATGTTCTGAAACTTCTGAGTTTCTTCGGTGTTGCCCATAGACTCCATGAAGGAGTGCTTACGACCAAAATCAGCCAGGTACCATACAAAGTAAGCTTCCCTTGTAAGGTCAAAGTCTTCAATATGAAGTTGTCCATAAACAAAAAAGCAACAAAAGTTCCTTCTTTTTTTTTAATTTCTTAAGTAATATTCTACTAATATATCCTCCTGGCCCTCATCGAGTGTCCAGCGCCCACCTTTCAAAGCGGCATTGGCAAGGAAAGACCCGTATAACTCAAAGAAAGGCAGACCCTAGCTATCCTCGGCATTGGCAATGACGCCCACCGTCGGTATGGCACGTTTAAACCG
>JAANSK020138123.1:0-15371 GCA_011763485.2 Isoetes engelmannii
ATAAAACCAGACAATGCTCCACAGTCTCACGATGAAGGCCACAACAAGGGCAGAGAGGGCTCACACCCGGCCTAAACTGACAAGTTGAAGAGGAGGCGGGCAAAGGCATCAAAATATGTACAAATGGAGAATGGGGAGCTTCAGAAAGTAGAGGAAACCAGAATGTTGGAACTTTATGAAGGCAATGTGGTGAATTTGGAAAATGTTTTTTGTGTTCCTACCATAGTTAGAAATCTGATATCCATAAGTCAGTTAGTTGACTTGGGATACAAAGTATGCTTTGAGAAGCACTATTGTAAAGTTTTCTTGAATAATGAAATCAAGTTTTTGGCAAGACGTGTGGGTAATTTATTTGGTCTTAGTAATAAAGCTGTGACAGAAAGCATAAATGTGGTATCTTTACTATCTACAAGAGTTTGGCATGAAAGACTAGCACATACACATCAAAATAATGTGAGATTTCTGATCAAAAGAGGAAAGCTTCAGGCTTCAACGGAAGGGAATGAAGAATTTACCTGTTTAGGATGCAAACTAGGCAAGCATACACGATTGGCATTTGAAAAATCAAGGAAAAGAGCAAAGAGCATTATTGATCTCATTCACACGGATCTTTGTGGTCCACTTAATGTTAGAAGCTTGCATGGGAGAAAATATTTCATGACATTTATTGATGATTATACTAGGACCAAAGTTTACATGCTTAAAACCAAAGATGAAGCGTTTAACACATTCTAAATGTTTGAAGCTGAAACGGAAAGAGAAACAAATAGGAAGATCAAATGCATCAGATCAGACCGAGGTGAAGAATATCTGTCAAATGAATTCAAGAAGTATTAGGCAGAGAAAGGTATTAAACGGCAGTTAACATGCAGTACTCCCCGCAACAAAATAGAGTTGCGGAGAGGAAAAATAGAATAATTTTAGACTCAGTGAGAGCAATGCTAAAACACACTGGTCTCCCGAATTATCTGTGGAAACAGACAGTTCATACTGTTGTATATGTCCAAAACAGAATACCTTTAGCAAGCCTAAATGGCAAACTGGCAGAAGAGGTTTGGAATGGAAGAGAGATTGCTTACGATAGGTTTAGGGTCTATGGATGTGTTGCATTTGTACAAGTTCTAGAGGAGATGCCAAGCAAGTTGGATGACAGAGCCATTGTATGCTTTCTAGTTGTTATGATGAAGAATCTAAAGCATACAAATTGTTTGACCTTCGCAAAGGAAAATACTTATTAGTAGAGATGTGAGTTTTGATGGAAATATCGTGTATAAGTCACGAGCCTTATTAGATGGTTCTCAGGGCCTGAAATGTATGACATAAAATGGAAATAAACGACCACTGAAAGTGAGAAAAACAGTCATGTTGCAGCAGAAATTATAGATGAAGATGATGACAAAATAGGCCAAGAAGAAGGTGATGTGGAAAATGATGAGAGTAGCACGAGGATTGAACCAATTGTTGAAGAACCTGCAGTAGACAAAATGAAAGGAATTAAGAAGAAACGGGCAACTGAAGTAGAAAAACTGAAAAAGGCGGGAGCAAAAGATCATATGAGGAAGAAATATTGTCTGTGTTAGCAATAATGGAACCTGAGGTTCCAAAGTCATTCGAGGAGGCAATGAATAGTAAAGATGCAGATAGCTGGAAGCATGCTATGATGGAGGAGATTAATTCCTTTAAGCGAACAAGCGCATATGAATTAGTGGACAGACCTGAAAGGAAAAATATAGTTGGAAGCAATGGATTTATAAACTTAAGAAAGGAAATGATGGAACTAAAAGATACAAAGCCAAATTGGTGGCTTAGGGGTTTACACAAAGGAAGGGTATAGACTTTGATGATACGTTCTCTCCTTTAGTAAAGCTTACGAGCATAAGGACACTGCTAGCATATGCAAATGCAAATGATTTTGAAGTACATCACATGGATGTAAAAATGGCATTTTTGAATGCAAAGTTAGAAGAGGAAGTATATATGAAACAAGCTCAGGGTTTTGAACTGGAATAAAAGAGCGTGTACGGGCTGAGACAATCTCTCAGACAGTGGTACATGTGCATTGACAACTTCTTGAAAGGAGCATGGCTTCGTAAAACTAAAGAATGAAGGCAATTTGTACAAATTTCAGTTTGGAGATGATTTTTGCATGATTGCGTTGTATGTTGATGATTGTATCATGGTTTCAAATAAGATGGGATGCATGGACAAATGCAAATCAATTTTAAAGGATAGGTTTGAGATGACAGATTTGGGTATGCTAGAAAAATTCTTAGGAGGGATGGAGGTAACGAGGGACAGAAGCAAAAGAACAGTAACCTTGTCACAGAAGGATAATATTCAAGGTATGTTGGACAGATTTGGGTTGGCTGCAAGCAAGGCAGTAAGTACCCCTGTGGTGACTGGTCAGAAACTTAGCTCAGAGTTATGCCCATCAAATGAATTAGAGATACAAGAAATGAGAAATGTACCGTATAGGGAACTAATAGGTTGTTTGCTTTACGTTTCAAACTGCACAAGGCCTGATATATCCTATGGAGTTAATCTTCTTAGTAGGTTTATGAATAACCCAGGTATGAAGTTGTTTTTATGTGGGATACCCCTGAAATGAACTTGTATACTGCGGCTACACGTTGCCTGTTCATAGCAGGATTCGACAAGCATTTTGGTTAGAGTAACAGCACCCATTTCGAGCTGTAGTTGTCTAAATATTATGTTGCAGAATACAAGTAGAGATGGAGCAGAGATTGTTGTTGATTGTAAGAAATAAACCAATTTACAGCTTAGACGTTAAACAAAAATAGTGTACTTGATAGATTATTTATGCATACGATTTGGAATGTCAAACAGGTGTATGACACAACCCAAAAAATTTTCTTCATATCCTGCATTTTGTATTTAATTTTTGCTCATCTTTTACGATTTCCTATCCATTTTTTTGCTCCCATGAAGAACATATGGATATTGTGCAACAGATTCAACATTATGTTGGTTTTGTTGGTGTGTCTTGATTTGATTTGCACGCGTTCTTGCTGCTGCTTACCTTTTAAGATTACCCTATTTTGGCTAATCCTTGACTGATTGACATGCAGGTAAGCGGACTATACCCTTCTTGAGAAGGCTATTTTCTTAGATCCGTTATAATCAAGGGACGAAGTTTGTGCTATGATCGGATCAGTTGGGTTCTCTAGCTGCACATCGATGTTTATAAAGGAAACTAAATGTGCTAACGATTGACATGATCTTTCAAAGGTTTGTTTGCAGATAACGTATCTATGGAATGTCCTTTGGATCAAAAAAACCAAAGATAACGAGGATATTTTAGACAGCGGCTAACTTTGTCTATTGAGCAATCTTCCTCAACCCATGTAAAATCACAGAACACATGTCAAACATGTCTTTGATTCATGTTTGTTCTAAGCATGCAAGCGCCTCTCACTTTCCAGTGCAAGATTCGTTTCTAGTTGTAGGAAAAAAAGAAGGCCAAGATTCTATTTACAGACGAGCCACATAAAACCATCAATGTGCCTTGAGACTGCATGAATTTTGTTAAGGGGTTCCTATACATTTCTTGTTCTTGGAAATTGCCCAAAAAAAGAGAGAAAAATAGTGTTAACACCAAGGAGAGAATAGATAGTTTGTGTCCAAGGGGTGATGTTGTATGCAACTGTACCAATGATTAACAACAACAATCCTTGCAACCCCTTTATAAATATGACGTGGTGCAACCCTAAACTAGGGGAACCCAAGGAAATTGAAGTTCGAGATGCAAGAAGTGCCTACTTAAAACATCATGAAATTGTTTTCCTTCTATAGATAATATTTTTCCTATACATAAGGCTGCAGGGCACAAACTCAAGTACAAGATCGGGTAGGGGTATGTAAAAATTTAGATAGTATGTATGTACATGTACAGAAGGGGGGTAAGGTAACTGTCTTTTCCTATTTACGTCTGTAGGGATTTTCCCCCTCCAAAAAGTCGTATACAAGGGGTTTTCTGGTGACCCATTGCATGCAGATGAGGTATCCCCATATGTCTACGTGAGGTCCCCGGGTCTATTGCAGCATTGTTCTGAATGAAATGGGAAAAAATTCTCGTGGCTAAAACCCAAGCACAAACGTTGCGAGCATGGAAAAAATTAGTGGTTATTAATAGCCAAATGGTGATTTTTTAAGAGGTTTAGGCAATTTTTGCGGTGAATATTATGAATAGAGACTTCTTAAAAAAAAATAAAATATAGCCATAGTAAAAACAAGCACCCCAAATTTTTTTTAGGATTAGCCAAATTATTTCCCCCCTTTTGCTTGAAGTAAAAGGGATTAGCCCTTCTCTATATTACAATAATTACATATTAAACTATTAATAGCCAAACAAAAATGAATTCATATTGAGGACTTTTAGAAATCGCCACCTACGATGGTCAGTTATACTAGCTTTTGCAGAAGTTGAATTCGTATCACATGTACCACATGCGTATTCAAAGTAGAATTGTAATAGATGGTCAATCTTCTTTTAAATGCCTGCATCACATCTTCTTTCAAGGTTTAAAGATAAGTGTAATTCGATCACCATATATATAGAAGGGTGTTGTTGTATTGAATATAGCTCAAACTACAGATGTTAAAAGCTACGTTGTGAGCTTCTATTATTATTATTATTATTTTTTTTTTTTTAATTATGAGTAATTGTATTATAATATATATAAGCTACAAAATTTACATTTTTGGGTTTTCTACTCTGAAAAAATAGCCAAGCAAAATTTTAAAGGAGTATAAAGTTTTGAAAAATCCCCAACTCCATATACATATCAATGTAGTGATAATAAGAACTTTAGCCAAACATGTATCATAAAATACTCCAGGATTTTAAAAAATAGCCAAACCATTTTTTATGATAAAATATATGACAAGCTTAATTTTTTCCCTGGTTGCGAGTCCGCTCGTGGTTCATGTATGAGGTTAACTTTGGATATTGTGGGTACCTTCCATTTAAGGTCTCTAAATTTCTCAGAGCATCCTATCTAACAGCTTCATTGCAGTCCTCTCCATATTCATTGTTACCTGGAGGCCACTTCGTTCCATACATAATGTCATCCAACTCCTTAAACATTTGGTTTCTTATCTTCTTGTTGTTCACGTTCTTGCATAACCACTTTAGCCAATCTCTTCTCACATGCCATATGCAAAGGTGCAAGCGGACACCAGGGTACACATAAGGTGGAGAAAGATAGCGCATTTTCAAAATGGACCAAATCAAATGAAATGAGCTAGGGACAGAATATTACCTTTTTTATTGAAAATATTTCAGCGTCACAAGAGGCAGTGATAAAACATGGGGGCTTGCATTTCGGGTCGTGGAGTGCACACCAAAGTTTCATGGCTTCTAGCCATCTAACTATTGGCTCTTTCTTCTGGGTACTCGTGATAATCCAAGCTAAAGGCATCCCATTAAGGTAGTCATCAAATGCAATAAGTGTGAAGATGTAGTACCTAGAATATTTAACAATGTTAGTTTGCGAGGAACTTGAAGAATCACATTAACTCTAAACTACAAAAGGAACAACACTATCTCTTCTCGTTTGTCTTGTAGGTTGAGTCGAGGCATATCTTTTTCAAATCTCAACAAGGCCTTCCTTTGGATTGGGGTCATAACCTCAAATTCGAAGGCATTATCATGCTCATAGTGGAAAGCACTATCTAGGTGTGTTGCACCTACATATGGATTCTTGTTGGCTCATGCAACTTCCAAACACTTCAGGCCTTATCAATGCTGTATATTTCATGCATCTTTAGCATGTAATCCTGCAAAGCCCATCCAACCCAACAAGCTCCTTCGTCGAGTTCATCCTTTCCTGATGGATGTTCATAACCATTTTAGGTGTTACGTAATGCACTAGCTTCTATTTGATCCATACCTTTTTCTCGATAAAGAGCCACGTACTAGGGATTTGCTTGCACCGGCATCACATAATGCATTGGTTGAACATGCAAAGCAATCCATCAGAGGATCTTGTGCCTATACCTCAACCCTTTCTCGACTAAGGATTTACCATGGCAAATTGCACCCTGCAGGTTGACATGATCTCATTTGTGGAAGGTAACCTGCGTGCAGCCAGAGTGAAACGACATTGCCAACCCTTTCGACAACCCTCCCCCCTTTCTACCCTTTACCCTCTTTCACCTGCAAGAGGGTGTCGATCCTCCACCACATGGGTGTTCTCAATTTTGTCCTCGAGGCCATAGGTACACTAAAACTTGTGTTCAAGATGCAAACTCATTCAACATTCAATTCCCATTCTAATCCTAGGGGGAATGCATACCTTTTCAGAATTAGATAAGGACCTTTGCCTGGTTTAGATAGCTCTTTGTTGATTTGAGAGCTTCTTATATAAAATTTGCACGCTGCTTCCCCACATTTTTGGTCCCCGGCTATGAAATCCTCAACCCGCAAGGTGGGAATGTGGCAGACCGATACCGGTTGAGTACCTCTCCTTTGCAAAGCAGGAACCTAATGCTTTAATATCACCCAGGGTAGTCGACCGTGGTCAAAAGACCTAGGAGCTGGGTCGGTTTGCCAAATGCCTGCTTGCAGCTGCCAAGAAAAACATAAATAAGGCTTTTGCAATCAAAGACATATGAGTTTGGTTGTTCTTTGCACCTACCTCCTCAATCTTCTCATCAAGGTCCATGCCAAGCTCCTCAGTCTTCTAGTCGATCGAGGTCTTGCAGCTGCCTTGCCTGAATTCGCAGGTTCAAAAAGCATCCACAGTCGAACTCCCGCAGGGCCAAACAGAACACGGTGATTCCCTAGGATGGTATTGACTGCCAAGTGGCACTGCTACAACGGTCTATGCTTGGACCTAAAATCTAAAAAAGTTGGCCATGAGAAACTCACGACGCATTTTGATCGTCGATCCAGTCTTGCCTACCTGCCGGATTTTACTACATGTCAAACATATGCTGGACTGGAGATTCTGTGCTGTGGAATGTGTACGTATTGCTCCCACTCTAAGGAATCCACAAATTGTGATTCTATGGCAAGGGATATCCAAGGCGGGTATTCCTTCCCCAGGAATAGATTCTCTAGTGATTTCGTCTGATTCCGTCCTGGGGGATAACTATAGTGATTCCACGACGTTGGATAGGCCAGGTGGATATTCAGTCCCGGGGAATGTTTACGTGGTGATTCTACCGATAGGAATACCTATTTCAAGGGCCGCCATTACCTCGTCCAATGGACGGCGAGGATGTGATTTTCAGGCTCTGTCAGGTGTAAGGGGGGGAGTCTTGATTCACAGCTCGTGGGGTGATTCCATCGCATGGGATTACAAAGGGGGTGATTCCTTCGTGAGGCATACATTGCCTCGTAATTTCTTCCTGGGGAATAACGGAGGAGGTATTCTTTGCGGTGGAATATGCGGTTGGAGATTCCACTCCGCAGAAGACTACGGTATGTGATTCCGTCTGATGGAGTTATGGGGTGGTGATTTCATCCGGCAGGATTTTTCGGTGGCGATACCATCTGAAGGTATCGTTTGGACGGCCAGGACGCGTCGGCGATGGACGGCTCCGATAGCTCAGAAGGCACCTGATGTTGTCAAGTACCCGAAACGGGGCAGGTCGGACGGATCCCGTTGGCTTGGTGATTCCTCAGAAAGGTAGTTGCCACGATCGAATCACCAAAACAAAGATAATATTATTTTCACCCGAAATGAAGTATCACAGACACATCTACAAGGGACCATTGCACAGTGCCACACGTTTTTCCTGATGACTACCTAAACATAGCCTTATCCAATGTTTGAAAAAGTGAATAAGATCATATCACAACTAGCTCATCTATTCCATGTAGGGCAAGCCTGTGGCCTTGGATTTACATGTCTTTTAGCAAGAAAAATATCCAAGAAGGTAAGGTATCGAAAGCTTTATAGAGGTATCCTATAGCCTATCTTTGGAGATTGTCAGTTGAATGACTAAAATGGAACAAAGGTTATATTGAGTGTTGCAACTAGCCAGAGTTATTGTGCTGGAATTGTGTGGATTATTCAACCTTTGGACAAAGGGCATACAAGTGTGTCATGTAAGTCAAGGTTGCAAAAAAATGTCTCACTAGTTTAGTAGAAATGCCACGTGGATGCCACGTTTGCGTACGTAGCATGACGTGGCCTTCTCAAAATAGGCACGTTGTGCTATCCTTGACCTAATTCGACAAAAATACGGATGACGGATATATTATTCCCTTCCATATATCCATGGCTAGGGCGGCATCAAATTCTTCCAAGCTCAGTTTGAGGAGCAGCTTTTGGCCTCTAGCGCCGGATCCGCAGGAGTACCGCCGTAGTACCACCTCTTAGTCTTTGCCAGGTTTGGATCTTTCCCAATTTGAGACCTATTCTATGCTTGGCTTTTTTTTTTTTTTTTTTTTTTTGCTTTAGGTCAACCTGTTTCGTCGGAGTTATCTGCTCAGGAAAAGGCTCGTCGACAATTTGCCCAATTGATTCCTGTAAGGATGAATTTATTCGCCGAAGCTAGATTTTAGGGTTTTGTTCTAGGATAAGGTAGCATTAAACTGGAAAATGCGGCGATTTGATTTTGTTTGTCTGTCGATAAGACCTTTGACAAACAATTGCCTGACTTTGACGGAGTAATTCTAGTCTAGGTTTGAAGCTCTCTTTTGCAGCAGAGCTGTACTTCATCTTGATAACATAGTACTCTTTTCTTGATCTCGATCTTAAGCTCAGATCTTAGAGGACACTCGGATAAGAGTAATTGTTACTCTGGAGCTCTGTATTCTGCGGCGCAGAGCTTCAGCAGAGTCCGTGTTCATCTGCTGTTTCAAAACAGTACTCTTCCAGATCTGTAATATATTTTTTTCTTCTTTAATCTTGAATGCTATCTTCTTGATTTACCATAGAAGTAGCCCTGTACTTCTGCTAATGTGGCATAACCTGAGCTCTGTATTTTGTCTGCCATAGCCGTCAAGGTTCCCTGAGCTCCTGATTGCCATAGCTATATAGGTGCCCCAAACAGAGATCAGACATCCAGTCTGATACAACAGCCTATTTAGCACTCACATTTTTTTACCACTTGCTTTAAATATATTATAGGAATAGGAATCTGACATGCAGCATCTCGAGCAGATGAATTTGACTGCAAGTACAAATTTCAAATCATTCAGGCAGAATCTGCTTTACTTAAATCATCCCTGGAACTTGTAAGCACCTATCCTGTCTGCACCATTTTTTAATGACCCAATTCTATCTGTTCAAAGCACCTATCCAAAGCAGTCAAAGTAGCAACAGAAGAATAGCATTTCAAAGACCTATTATCATTCTACAGGATATTTGTTTGCTTCTTGTCACTTTGTTCATTCCAACATAGGATTCACTCATTTCATGGAATCAAAATTTCTTTCAGAGCATTTTAAAAGTATTACAACAGAAAAGTGCTTTAAAATTTTGGAAAAGGGGATTTTGTCAGTTAACTCATACTAAAGTAGACCATAGTAATATAAGTAAACAGAAAGTAGTACAAACATTTGGAACTTTTCCTCCTAAAGCAGTCTTTCAAGTACGTGCTGCCGTTAAGTCCTAAAGAGACAAATTTGAAATATGAAGAGAAAAAGCGTTGCAAATAGGAAAATGGGCTATAAAGTAACAAACATGAAAGGGAACAATCTGCCAAGCATCAACTACAATGTGTTAGACCATGAAATAACAAGACGTAAACCACGAAAAGGCCATGGTTTCTTCCTACGAAGGCCATTATTGAGGCCAGTTTCTTACTTTTACTCACCACAAAATAGTCTGACGTCGGAAAACTGGCCTTCATACCCTCTTAGCGGCGCCGCCAAATCCTCACCAGAAAATACCCTTGCCGCGGAAAAATGGCCTTCAAGTGGGTGTAAACGTCATGGAACCCATAGTTACTAGGAAGTAATTTTTGGCGGGGCGCCACCCGGAGGAGTTGCCAGGAAGAAATTTTTGGAGTGGCGTAGTTTTTGGGCTCCATAGTTACTAGGAAGTAATTTTTGGCGGGGCGCCACCCGGAGGAGTTGCCAGGAAGAAATTTTTGGAGTGGCGTAGTTTTTGGGCTCCATCGCTCGTGGCAGCACCACCGCAAGTGAACCCCATGGAACTTAGGATTGTCATGATGAAATTTTCGAAGGTGCGCCAAATGAACCCCATGGAACTCAAGATTGTCAGGATGAAATTTTTTAAGGTGCGCCACACGCGGCTCCGCCACTCGTGGCAACACTGCCTCGAATTTCCTTTCTCGAAACTCCTCATCCCGTGGGTTCTCGTGGATTTCCTAATACTTGAAAGCTGCTCGTGAGCATGCCAGCATCACCTCAAATTTCCTCCCTAGAAATCCCTCATCGTTTTGTGGGTTTCCTAATGCTTAAAAACAGCAAGAACATTTTTAGCTGAAGCTAAATTTAAGAACCCTTCCAAGAAGAATGTTTTGACGGTGCGCCACTCATGGTTCCCCCACTTGTGGGCAACGCGACCTCAAATTTCCTCCGTGGACACTCCTCATCCTGTGGGTCAGTGCATATTGTTTGCCAAACCGTATAATTTGCCATGTTTGAGCAGCTTGTTTTCATTTAGAGGTCTTTTTTTTTCTAATTTGGTGTGTTTTTTGATGGCCATAATTTGAAAAAAAAAAAAGGGTGCTTAGCAATTTTTTTGGTCTATTTTTAGGGCGTGGCTAAGTGTTCACGCTTCTTTCCTTTGTTGTGCAGAGCAGGGGCAGTGAGCGACCAATAACGAGATTGCATTTGTGCAGAGCAAGGGCGATGGTGCAATCAAGAGCTTTGCCAAGTTCTCAGAATTTGCAAGGGTGGTAGGAGCAGAGTAGGGGCGGCCATGGCTTGAAGGAGGTTGAAACGCAGGGATTGCTCAGGCAGGTTAGAACAGAACAGGGCAGGGGCATCTTGCAAACTCAATTTCTTCCCTGGGATTTTTTTTTTTTTTTTTTTTTGCAACTCTGTTTCTTGGATTGATAAAGCATTCCGGCATGGCAGTACTTAGATGCAATTCAAAGGATTGTGGTGAGGCCCTCTTACCTTCTTGCCAGGGTAGCGAAATTTGGCTTCCGGGGCAGTTCCATAGTAGAGTTAGGTTTCAGCTTGTAGGAACAGGGCGGGTTCTTTCTTCGAGTTTTTCTTCTTCCTTTCCCCCCCCCCCCCCTTTTTTTTTTTGATGGAAGGGGACTTTTAATTACTCAATAAAAGGAAGTATAAAATAGGCTGTGGAAAAATTCCCAACAACCTTTACAACAGCAAAAGAAAGATAACTAAATATTTGAAGTCTTGGGGTTGACTTCAGGTTTTTTCTGGGGGAAAATACAGGGTAGATTATTATTCGAGGTTCTGGCGAAGCTAGAGCACAGCAGAGCTGTAGTGGACAAACTTGATTCGTGTCTTGTCTCTGTGCTGTTCAGTGAAACTGTTATGTGAAAAAAGCTTGTGTTCTAGAACCATTACTTTTGAATTTATTAGTTTTGAATTTGTAAATAGGATTAATATTTTCAACCATGTATTCATTACAAACCATTGTAATTAGCGGTTGTTTTTATTTTCAAAATCTTAGTGGCTGCAGATCTGGAATAATGGGGAGAATATTCCTTGGATCAGTTACCAATAACATTAGCAAGATTCGCATGAATTTCTATGAAAATTCAAGTCCAAAAAAGTATCCGCCAACATAACTCATACAAGAAACTTATGTTTCGCCTGACCTTCTAAATCATGTCTATATAAATATGGCCTTAAGGGCAATCCTGGATTCGATTGAGTATCATATGTAGACACGTTCAGATAAATGTGCTCATATCATTCCAGCCCAAGCATCCATCTAGACATAGGTTGTACTTGAGCTAGTTAATACCTCATGAGAGTTTATTATAGCTCATGACTACTTGGACTTAATAGTCATTTCCATGTAAGCACTAGAGTTGTTAGGGGACCTGTTTGGGTCGACCAACCCGTATGGGTTCCTCAATCCCTTCTCTATATTAGAAACGTCAATCTCAACCAGGTTTTTTGTTTAATATATAATTGGTCTCTTTCATGCGTATTTAATAGCGATAATGTTGGAAAGAAAATCAGTAACTTCTTGCTTGTCTCAACTTGACATAGATATTAGACTTAATATATGTTATGTTGGTCATGGAATGGAGGGGCCAAGCATAATAGAAAGTGAAGCCATGTTGTTATCCTAAACAATTCTTTCATTGTTCTTCATATCCAATAACAATGACACCTAATGAAAAAGCCTAACTTTTAAATAGATAAAGACTTCATTACTTGATGTGTTTCTCACAACATGACAAAATATTAACATATCTTTGTATTGTGTTTCAAACAACCCACTCTTAGATAAATTGTCAATATCACCCAAAGATATAATATCCACCTCAAATGATTGATCAAATATAAGTATAATTTTATTGCCAACCTTCCATTACTCTGACAATATAAAAGCAATTTCTCTCATGTCACAACCACTATAGTACCATACTAGTGTATAGTATAGAACCATACTTATATAGTATATATATTAACGTACAATACCTTGTGACATGTTATATAACCATACTTTCTAGGTACGTTAAATGTAATGAGTTATCATCTATATACTACAAGGTCAAAAACTCAAATACTAAAGTACTATTTTATTTGCACCATTTGATCTACTGTCAATTAATAAGACCATTACATGTTAGACTTATTCATTCTAGATGTTAAGTGTTTACACATATGGCTTATTAATATCTCTAAGTTAAAAATTGACCGCTTGTTCTTGGTAAGGAACAACACTAAATTTATCCTACCACTCGTTTTGTGACGTAATAATTAATGCCCTCTACCTTTGCATAAAGATTAATAGAATTGCATACAATCTGAATACATTTAGATTGTCCGATTTTTTGGTGATCTTTTACTATAGTTGCTTGAACGCATTAATGATATTTGATTTTGAATTTATCTTTTACTACATTTGCTTGGTAGATAGGTCACTGTACAATTTTGTCTCAAAAAAGATTGAGTAAATGATGTAACATCTAGATGGTGGAAAAGTACTGCCTGTGAATCTTACTAGGTCCTAATAATGTACTACATAATCATGAATCCTCTTATGACAGATGAAGATATCCCATCCTCCGAGATCCCACAGTCAACTGCACAGTTAAAGGCTTACTGCGCAGATTTGAACCATTTTTTGGCCGGATTGGAGCTTGACCCTCACAGTGATGATCGCTCTACTTCCCTTTTTTGTGCTACCTATGCCTCTGATCCAGACCATTCGACCACCCTCGAACTGATCCCATCCAATTCTATGAGAATCAGGGGAGAAAAAGCCCTCTACAAAAAAAAACCTTCATTTTCCCTTTAAGAGTCCAAAATTCTGCACCGTTACTGCGCAGTAAGGTGGGATCATGCCCTTCGAGATCACACCTCTGGGGGATCTCGTCCTCTAGGATCACACCTCCGAGATCCCCCAATCCAGAGAAGAGTATCATGTGCCCCTGGCATACCCTAGATCATGTCTTGCATGCTGATCGAGACCTCACAACATGCTGCAAGCAAGCACCTTTTGGTGGAAAAGAACTAGGATGGGGGATATCTCGTCATATGCCAAGCAAAGTGGATGGAATATTTCAGTAATATCCATAAACGCCTAGACAAGAATCAATCATCACATACCACATGGAGCTTGCATAAAATGCATTGAAATGTCTTTATGTCCTAAAATGTTGTACCTCCCAATCTTAGCCATCCACAGCAGGCCTAGAAATTTAGATCGTCAAAAAAAAAAGGTACTGCAAAAGGTGAAATTGTTCCATAAATTTGATAGAAGACTCATCCATATCAAGTCTGATTCTCAACAATCAAATTGTCTCATCCAAGGTGTCTACTATCAAAGATAAACTTCCAAGCAATTTTTATGGTCGTCAAAGAAGAGAGGATTCTCCTACTTGGAGGCATGCATGGATCTTCTATTGGTACAATCCAAAAATTCTAGAGAACAAAATGTTGCTCCATTTAAAGATTATGATACTCATTTTGTTGAAATATGTCCTTTTGCAAGCAATACTAACCTGCAAAACCTTAACTACCAAGCCATACCCTTTGGCATAACTTCTTTGTGATGGAGGTCATGAATATTGACTTTTTTGAAACTGCCATAGCATGATTAGCATATGTACACTGAAACAGAGAAATGTCCAGCCATGGTTCAGAAAAAGACGAAGTGACTTTCTTACTGGTAACAAAATTATTGAATTTACTGATCTTTTACTAATTGACTTGCAGTTTTCCTTTTCCCTCTGCATTCTGAAGTTAAGAAAATCTTCAGTCTGGGGATACTCACAAATGAACAAAGAGAGCAACTTGCCTAGGTAAATGGAGGTATATTATGAGAACAGGACTATGGCGTAGATAACACCCTGGCCCGGCGATGAGTGTTTTACAAGAGTTGTTACACTCGAGGGCCAGGGTATGATCTTCCTTAACGCACTGCCCCAAAAGTCTTGGGTCGTTCGGTCACTATCAGAGTCGATCTGGATTGTCTATTTGATAACACCATAGGGTCCAGTAAACTACTGGCCACGAATGATCTCAATCGTTGGATTGCTATAAGCTTGATGAGCTATGTGTTAAGGTATACTTACAAACCCAGTGCCATAGGAGATGTATCCCAATAGTTTTAACAATCTGCATGATCATTTATATGACCCCATTAGTAGAAGACCTTATTGTTAAAATGGTTTCTGATTGTGATTATGACGACTCCTTTCTTAAAAAGTAGCAGAAACCTAATAATGATCTGCGCTAATCTATCCATATGTGGTTTGTATTGCTTTTCATTAACAAGTTCTTAATGCTTGTTATGACTAGCAATCAGTGTTATGTAGTGTGCAGTAACCTGTTCTTCCTCCCAAAGCTCTATTTTGCATCCTAAAGAAGTCTACACGATTATCAATCCTTGTTGTTGGTTTCTGCATCAAATACTCGATTATCTCTGTTTTATCGAATGGTTGGAATATCCTTAGTGGGCCTCAAATTTCCAAAAGCTCTTCTTGATAACATATTAAACACCCTGCCAAAAATTAGCTATACAAAAAACATGCACTCGCCTTGTGGATTCAACATCATGTTCATGTGCGGTTGGAAAAGGACAGAATCCCATGGGCAATATGACAAACAATTTGGTTGTCTAAGCTTTGGTTTGAATATTGTTCCCACTCTATCATTTGCCCATTTGGTGGCCTAAGCTCCGAGGGGTTGCAGTTAGATAAGATAAGATAAGATAAGATAAGATAAGATAAGATAAGATAAGATAAGATAAGATAAGATAAGATAAGAT
>JAANSK020138234.1:0-15367 GCA_011763485.2 Isoetes engelmannii
GTGACCCCCTAAAAGTGGTCGAATTTAAGGGAATCTTAGGGAATCTTCGAAAGATGCTTTTTATTAGTGCAATTGCACGTCATTAGTGCGATTGCTCCATTACCTTGTTGGAAGTGGTAGAAGAACAGCAAGGGCGCCAAGAAGGAGGAAAAAAACACTAACAAAAAGAAGGACGGCTGCTTGGTTCATATACCCAAATTTCAGACGACTTCGCATGTGACGTCAATCAACGGTCAGCAGGGCACGTGACATCGACGTCGGATGCCACATCACGTGTCTGTTGGCTCGTCACGTATTCGTTGGCCACATCAGCAACCTCGCATGCGACATGACAACGTGGCCAACGGACACGTGTCAGAGATGGATGCCACGTCACATAACCTTTGCCACGATATATGTCGCTGGCCGTGTCAGTCACGTCGCATGCGACGTCACGTCGGCAAAGAGACATGTGGCGAGATCCTTGCGACGCGGTTATAGCGACGTGGTCGTAGAAATCGACGACATCTTGCCTCGACGTCGCGTTGCGTCGCAAACGACGCGGGCCAATGCCATGTCGCCGTTTGCGACGGCTGTGCGAGGTGGCGTTGTAATTTGTGACGTGGCGTTGCACAGACGTCGTGATCTCATGCCGCAGGATACTACATTCTCTTGTAGTGTATTCAACTGTGCAAGAAGATAGAGCAATGCTGGTTTGTTTGGAGCTGGTCCATGTAACTGCACCACCATGAAGGAGAATGGCAAATCCAGTGGTGGATCTGCAAGTGTCGATGTTGTCGGCCCAATCCGCATCAACATAGTTGCGTAGAGTGACTGCAGGATCATGATGATCAAGAGCAAAATGAAGACCAAGAGAGGGTGTTTCGTGCAGGTAGCGAATGATGCGCTTTACAGCAAGCCAATGGGCATAACCTGGATTTTGCATGTAGCGATTGCAAGACCAACAACAGCAGCAATATCAGGACGAGTACTGACCATGATGTGAAGCAGAGAGCCAACAACACTATGGTAGGGAATTTGAGTCATTTGCTAAATTTCAGTAGGGATAGATGGGCAATCTGCAGTAGAGTGTTTAATATGAGTGGCCAATGGAGAAGACCAAATCCAGATCAATGATGGAGGCCGAGGCAATGATGGAGCTCACCAAGGTCGGCCATATGAAAAGCAAAATGAAAAAGTTTGTTAAGGTGATGAAGAGCATGAAGGGAGCTGCACGCGATGATCAGATCGCCAACATACACAACAATAATAGTCATGGTACTGGAATCATACTTAGCATAGACATTCCATTCAGTAAGGTAGCGGGTATAGCCATGGGAAGTGAAAAAATGATCAAGCTTTTTATACCACGCGTGGGGACTCTGTTTGAGACCATAAAGAGAGCGATTAAGTTTGCATACCTTTGTGGGGTACTGAGAATCAACAAATCCTTCTAGTTGGAGCATGTAGATGTCTTCGTTAAGATTGCCATTCAAAAAGGCAGTCTTCACATCCATTTGGCGAAGTTCAAAATCCTATTGAGCAGCTAAGGCGAGAACAACCCTGATGGAAGTAAGCTTTGCAACTGGCGAGAAGGTCTCTTCATAGTCAAAACTAGGAATATGTGAGAATCCCCTGGCAACTAACTGAGCACGATAGTGCTCAATGGTATTATCAACATTAATCTACAATTTAAAGACCCATTTGCAGTCAATGGGTTTGTGGCATGCTGGCAGAGATACGATTCCATGCATTTGTGGCACGCATGGAGTGGATCTCCTCTTCCAGCAATTGGTCCAGCAAGAGCTTCTGTGACAGTGAGAGGTTCTACTAGTTCAGAGATGAAGGTAGTATTGGCGGAAACCTCGTCCAAATCATAATGCCACCAATTGGGGTAGTAGCTGGCCAGTAAGACTTCATGAGTGTGAGCAAGAGCAAGGTTGACAGAACCTTTCTACTGGACCCATTTTTCTGTGAGTGTTTTCAGCCTATTGGAGCTGAAATAGTGATAGGTGGTGGTGAAGAAGGAGGAAGTGGTAAAGGTGGTGGAGATGGAGGCAAAGGAGAAGAAGACAAAGGGGAGGACGACGATGCTGATGGAGATGGAGAGGGAGCTGGAAATGAAGCAGATGATGGCGCGGGAACATGGTCAACAACGGGATTAGTTTTGGATCGTGCACTCTTATATTGTTTGGCCATGATGCAGCCCTCACACAACCTAAGTTTGCTTGAAAAAGATGCTGGAAGACCTCTAAGCATATGGCCAGCAAGTAATTGATGCAATTGCCCTTCACTGATATGACCTATACGTCTGTGCCACATTAATCACCTCGTCATGTGTGACAGCCAGGAAAGATCCGCCTTCAAGAGGCAAGGACTCTTCAAACTTATAATGATAGCCAGTTCTAGACCCAGTGCCTACAGCTTTTCTATGCTTATTGATAAGGTGAACGCACTGAGTCATATGAAAGACTGAATGCCAACATCACAGAGTCTAGATAAAGACAACAAGTTCCATTTCAAATCAGGTAGGAACCAAAAGTACCTACTGGAACATGACAGTACATGAATTCAGCCTCAGATCTATGGAACCTACCCCTGTGACTTGCAGTCCAGATGTTGTCCCATTAACATACCGATCACTTGTTACGGGAGAAAGATGTACAAACCAGTCACGAAGGGGTGTCATCAAATGTGTTGCTCCGTAGTCTAAGATCCAACAACGAGGTCCTGTGGTGGTGTTTGCTTCGGCTTCAAAAGCTTGAGTATCCATTTCTGCAACTCAGACTCCGTGGTTGAAGATCAACATTCATTGGTTGCTGCTCCAAGGCTTGATCCCATCTGTGCGCAAGGAAGAACTTCACTGTAAACACAAAATCTTGTGAATCTCCTTCATCAACGTCTTCAGAATCCTCAAATCCCATCTGCCAATCTTCAAAAATCAAACTTGGAAGCTCCTGAAGTCAATCCTCGCCAAGAACTGCCATGCAACCCTCAGCTTCACTGGAATAATCTTCTGGACCCGATTCTTCATAGTATGCAATGTGTGCCTTAGCAGCCTGACTATTTGTCCATTTCTTTGGACGTGAGGTCTGATCCCTTCAGTATTCATCTTCCCTTCTGAAGTTGCCTTCCCTCCTGCGAGCATGCCCATCCCTATTTCCGTCTTTTCTTGATTCTCGATGCCCAGCTCTTGATGTGTCCCCATCCCACCTTGAGGGCTTGTCTTCCCCTCTTCGAGCTGCTCGATGACAATTACGAGAAATATGGCCTACTTCTTGACAAACCCAACACGTGGTTGGTTCTCTTTTCACATTCTCTGGTGCCTTTGCCAAGGCTGCAATTTCTTCTCCTTTTGATTCTTGTAAGGTGCTTGCATTCAAGATAGCCCAAATGACTACATCTGATTCCAGTTTCTTACCCTGGCACCCCATCATTTGTTTAGAAGACCGAAATGATCCATCAGGTAGGCTCATAGGGATGGCCATGGCAAAATCCTCATCGCTTACTAAGTGATTAAGAGCACCTAATTAGGTAGCCATAGATTGCATTCTACTGATATGCTCTGCCGGATCTCCTTCTTTGGCCATCTTTGCCAAAAAGAAATCCTTCTACAGTTGCATCTTTTGGCTGGTTGATTTTTGCGAGAAAGTTTTCTTTAAGAACTCCCATCCTTCTTGAGTCGTTTTAGCCACCCTGATTAATGGAACCTGGGCATCCTTGAGACAAAAAAGGATGGTGGTCTTGGCCTTATATTCCTTCTTCTTCCATTCCGACCTGGTTTCTTTCTTCTTAGATCCTTCTCCTTTGGATCCTTCTGCCTGTTCCATCCCTGGCATAGGATCATCCCTGATGACCACATCCTAAACTTCCTCCATCCCGACCTGGTTTCTTTCTTCTTAGATCCTTCTCCTTTGGATCCTTCTACCCGTTCCATCCCTGGCATAGGATCATCCCTGATGACCACATCCTAAACCTCCCATTCTTCGAGGATGGATTGCATCCTCCAGAAGCAGTACAGTGCATTAGTCCTATCCAGCTTTTCCACATTCTTGAAATCAATGTGTAAGCTTGCTAACCCTTCCTGGACCTCTCAGATCCTTTTTCCTAATCCTTCCTTTTTGAGCCTCTCAGATCCTGTCGACTCTTCCTCAAAATTCTTGTTCTCTTTACCAAGGCTCTGATACCATGATACAGATTGGATCGTTCAGAGAACAAGAACAAGAAACTAGGCGTGCGAACAAGAATTGAATTGGGAGCTATAACAACTAGGGCTTGCTTTAGTATATTTATTTACAGCATGTACAACGTCCCCTTTTTTAGGTGGACTAACTATTTATGAACAAAATTCTAAGAATAGTTAATTAGATCCTAACTAACTTTTCTCATCAGTCTTGATGAAACTACTCATCCTTAGTTGCCAATCTTAACATTCTCTTAGATCCAGAAGAAGTAATTTAGATCTAGATTTTGCAAACTCTTCTCTAGCTCTAGCGTCTGCAATTACTCTTGTAGTGAAGAGTTGTGCGATTGTCATGGGACCGTGTATTACAGAAACAATATCATCTCTTATTTCCGTAAAGTTGATACCTCCAAGGATAGCAATTGCATGTCGACAGGCCTGTACAAAATTCTCAAAATCTTCTACAGAGTCAGCAATCACTCCCTCACATTGGGAACTCAGGCCCTCAGCTACTTTAAGTAGAAAATGACCATGGGACTTCACTTCATTCAGTTGTTCTAAAAACTTTTTTGCCTCTTCAAATTGACTATTTCGGCATAAATACCAGCAAGTTTAAGAAAGTGCATAAACCTTGGGAATTCGAGCCTTTCCATGTTGTAGCCTCTACCACCTCTAACTGTAGCTTGAGATACTTGATTACTTCAGCGTCTTCAATACAACAAGCAGCTAACATCGGGCTTTCCATATATTTAAGAATGCTGAATTTTCTATGCATAAGACTTTGTTTAACCATATCTATGGATTGTTCAAAAGTTTCTTTATTGTTGCCCATCAAAAGTTCCTCGACATAAAAGAAGGCCCATGCTCTGCTTTCTTCTGCTTCTACTCTGCATGTGACTGTTAAATAGCACATGATTCTTTCAACGATTTCAAATTTCTGCTCATCCATAATTGGGGGGTTGCATTTATGCCATCCGGCCAAAACATTATTTGTGGCAGCTACATATATAAAATATAAAATCATATATGTTGATATGGAAAAATGACAGACATCCTTACATCTATAGCCTTTCAATTGACGTATATTTTTTTTTTTAACCCTTCGACATGACAGGCACTATGGTATTTCTTGCCCTTCATTTATAGGGCACTTTTTTTTTGGCCCGTTTTGACGGACAAAAAGGCCAAAAACAGGTATGAAAGCCGTCAAATTCCTTCCCTGATCCAGATGCAATACAATGCTCGGTTCAGCTGGGTTGGCCATCTTTGGAATCACACAAAACCAAGCAAACGGGGTTAGTCCACAAGGACTAAGTGGGGAAATCAGGGAAAGGGAGAACAATACCCAACTAAACACTAGGTCAATAAGACTCACCTCCTCCGATATCCTGCAATGTTAGAACCAAAACCATAATAATATCATCTAAATGCAGCATACATGCCATGTCTCAGTTCCCCTTGGGTCGCGACCCCAAGGGTACACGTATCCGACTGTACGTACAGACCTTTCCAAGGGGGCTCTCCCCTTGGCCTCATCCATCTGGCCCTCCGGCCATGGATGCGGAGTTACATGGCCACCCCACCCCTCCGAAGATGGGCCGTAATGCAAAATGCCATCATAACAATCCCAAAATCACATGCCATGAGTCCATACCCATTAACAACAACTGACTATAAGACAATAGCGCACTAGAATCATGCAGCCATTAGCTAGCATACATCCATAACATACCTTATGTATGAAATACCTAAGCCCTTCCCCATGCTTGTATTCATATTCAGTTGTTATGGGTATCTAGTTATAGACCCTATCAAAGAAACCTACAATTTACGTTTGGATGATATCATTCTTAAGCATGGTTCTTACCTTAACTATCAAGGTTATATTAAAAAAATATATGGGATACCAACACCTTGTATCCCTCCTCCAAGATGAGAAGAAAATGACAGAGGCTTGGCCACGACCCAGTGTGACAGAGTTTCGACTCAGGCCTGACAGAGTTCTGACTTGTGCAGTTTTAGCCAATAAGGGAGTTAAGTGAACTCGGAAAACCACCAGGGAGCTGGAATTTGCAATGGCAGTCAAATCGAAGTGGCTGGCAATGAAGCAATTCGGTCTGGGTTATCATCACTGGCCGATCTGGGCGACTGAATTGCAACAATAGCACCTCAAAACCGGTGGGTAGACATAAGCCTAGCACTTGAACTAGAGCTGGAGTGGCTGGACTGCGCCAGAGCAGGACTTGGGTTCGGTGTGCGGCTAAGCTGCGACCTCAGATATGTAGAGGCCAGCTATCACTCGACCTGCCCGGAGGGAATTGAGTTGGAAATAACCAAAATGAATTCAGAGGAGGTATTCGGGATGGAATAAGCAGAAAACGACCCAAATAGGATGGAGTGCAACGAAGACACAGATTCGGATTGATCACCCCGGCTTGGCAAATCAATACTATTGGGCTTCCCGATGTACTAAAGACCAACTCGATGCACTGGGTTGTAGAATTCAGCCATAGAGCAAAGGAAAAATACAAACAGATCCCGAGTGGGCAGTCTACGCGCTAGCAACCATGGTTCACAGGCCGGTTGGCTGTAAGGAGTGGCGCAGACTCGGTTCTAGAGCAGGGTTTGGCATCCATATCTCTCGCAGAGCAACAAAGCTTCGACGAGGCATAGCAGGGAATTCTTGGGTTGCCATAACATCAGCCATCAGGCCTTCCAGTCGGATTGAATAGAACGGCAAAGGCAAGAGTTTGATCCGGCCCAAGCTTCAGTGTTTCCCATCCTTTTCTTTATTATATTTTCTGGGTTTCCGTTAATTTCCATAACCCAATTGATTGAAGGCAAATCCCCACCTCTTCTTTTGCTTCCTCCGGTAGTTTTGAGTAGCTGCGTTCCACCTTCTGCCGTTATAGGTCCAAATCTCCTTCTCCGCAGGCGCTTACTCGTGCCTCCTTCTTGTCCTTATCCCCTCCCCCTTGTTTATATACTCCTACCCACCTGCTCAAACACAGGTGCGGGCACTCTATTGGTCACGATTGCTGGCTGGCTCCTATTGCTGGATCAGTTGTACTTTAGGTATTTCCCCCAATTAGACCCCCAACCCATTAACTGCGCTAACATTATATTGGGTTTTAATATTATTAGTGGTACCTATGGCTTGGCACATCTTAAATACTGCTAACTAGGTTACACCTCTCATGGCACATATACATGCATACATAATGCATACTAAACGAACTGTCATTCCGATTACTGCATTAACAACTCTAAGCTACAAGGATCGTTACATTCTCATCTTGTAGAATTTAACTCATGTCCTCATGAGTTACTGGGAAAGATGGATAGAGCTTTTGGAATTTGACTGCGTCTTCCCATGTCGCATCTTCTTCTGGATAGCCCGCCCATTGCACCAGATATTTCTCTATAGTTCTGCCCCTCAAAATTCTAGTGTCAACGCGTATAATTCTTTGGGGCTTTACTGCCAGGGTTTTCTCAACTGCAACCAAATTATCCTGTGGCAATACATGAGAGGGATCGGCGAGGTATTTCCGTAGATTGCTGACATGAAACACATTGTGCATCTTGAGCTCAGCAGGCAATTCTAAACGATATGCAGCCTTTCCTATACGCTGAGTAATTTTAAAAGGTCCAGCATATCTAGGTGCGAGCTTTCCAGCCTTCTTAAATCTCAAAGTTCCTTGCTTAGGATTTATCTTTAAAAATACCATGTCATCTTTCTAAAATTCCAAAGGTCTTCTTCTCTTATCTACATACTGCTTCTGCCGATTTTGTGCGGTCGCAATATTATGTCTAATGATTCTGAGCTGGGTGCTAATATCTTCTCCCATGGTCTGGACCAAATCTATCTTACATTGCGGACTACACCAGGTCAATGGATATCTACATTCTTGCCCATATACTGCTTCAAATGGGCTCATCTTTATGGAGTCTTGGTACATGTCGTTATAAGCAAATTACACGAGATACAGATAAGACTCCCAGGAGTGTGGATGTTCTGGTGTGTACATTCGGAGCATGTCTTCCACAACCTGATTAACTCGTTCGACCTGGCCATCCGTCTGAGGATGATACGTGGTGCTCATCCACAATTGAGTGCCAATGCCTTGAAACAAGGCTTGTCAGAACTGGCCAACAAAGCGTGTGTCCCTATCCGACACAATGACCTTAGGCATCCCATGCAAACGGAATACATCCTTAATGAATATCTTTGCAATATCTGCAGCAGTAGCTGTGGTTTTGGTTGGCATAAAATGAGCCTGCTTAGTCAAACGATCCATTACCACGTAAATGGAATCATAACCTGCCTGGGTCTTAAGCAAACCTACGATAAAGTCCATACAAATACTTTCCCATTTTGCTTCTGGAATATCCAAAGGTTGCAACTCACCTCCACTTTTCTGGCGAGAGGCTTTCACTTTCTGACATGGTAAACATCTGGCTACATAGTTTAAAATTTCGCGCTTCATACCAAGCCAAAAGAACTGTTTGCGAATCTTACGAAGAGTTTTCTGAACTTCAGGGTGACTTGATACTGGACTGTCATGAGCTTCTTTGAAAATTTGTTGTTTAAGCTCTGCATTATCAGGTATGCGCAATCGGTTCTGGTAAAACAATTTAGACCCTTCCAACTTGTAAGGATCTCTACTTTCACCCTGCTCAAGTGCCACTATGATAGGCTGATAATGAGGATCCTCTTTACGCAACTGATGTAAATTGTTATCCCACTGGTTAACGGCAACACTGA
Source organism: Isoetes engelmannii (assembly GCA_011763485.2). Taxonomy (NCBI): domain Eukaryota; kingdom Viridiplantae; phylum Streptophyta; class Lycopodiopsida; order Isoetales; family Isoetaceae; genus Isoetes; species Isoetes engelmannii. Next base: position 8,928 of record JAANSK020138234.1, read on the forward strand.
TTGCAGCACAATATGAACGACGAGATAACGCATCTGCAATGACATTATCTTTACCAGGCTGATACATTATGGTAAAATCATACCATTGCAACAATTGCATCCATCGTTTATGACGATTATATCAGTTGAGTCTGCGTCACAAAGTACTTAAGACTCTGATGATCCATCTTAAGGAAAAATTTCTTACCCAAAAGGTAATGTCTCCACATCTTCATAGCGTGCACAATTGCAAGCATCTCCAAGTCATGTGTTGGATAAGTCTGTTCAGCTGGACTAAGCTCTTTAGATTCATACGCACACACATGGCCATCTTGCAATAAAGCACCCCCAATCCCAGTGCCTGAGGCATCAGTTACTACACAAAATTCTCGCTCCATACAAGGAATCTTTAGAATCGATGCATGCGTCAAAGCATCTTTCAAAAAACGGAAAACTGCGCTCACATACGTCTGACCATTGAAATGCTAGATCCTTCTGAAGCAAGGTGGTCAAAGGAGCTGCCTTTTTAGAAAATTGCTTAAAAAATTTGCGATAATACCCAGCCAGTCCTAAGAATGCTCTGATTTCGTGGACAGACTGAGGTTGTGGCCATTCTTGTATGGCTTTCACCTTTTCAGGATCAGGTTCAATTCCCTTACTGGAAACAACATGGCCTAGGTAAATCAACTTCTCTTGCGCAAAACTGCATTTGGAGAACTTACCATAAAGCTTATGTTCTCTCAAAATTTTCAGAATTGCACGCAAGTGCTCCACATGCTCTTCCAGCATTTTAGAATAAATCAAAATATCGTCAAAGAACATAAGCACAAATTTATCAAGCTGAGCCCGGAAAACATCATTCATAAGCCTCATGAAGGTAACTGGAGCATTGGTAAGCCCAAATGGCATCACCACAAATTCGTAGTGCCCGTATCTGGTACGGAAAGCATTCTTAGGGATATCCTCCTCCCTAATTCTAATCTGGTGGTAGCCAGAGCACAAATCGATCTTAGAATAGAACTTGCTACCACTTAATTGATCAAATAGATCATCTATCCTGGGTAAAGCATAGCCATTTTTAATTGTTAGCCGATTCAACAGTCTATAGTCAACACACAAACGCAGACTGCCATCCTGTTTCATTACAAACAGAACGGAAGCTCCAAATGGAGATGTACTAGGCCTAATAAATCCTTGCTCCACCAATTCCTCAAGTTGCTTCTTTAGTTCTATCATCTCGACAACATTGAAACGGTAAGGAGGCCGTGAAGGCGGAGCAGATCCAGGGAATAATTCAATCTCATGATTCACCTCACGAAAAGGAGGTAATTCTGTAAGCTGATCAGGAAATACATCCTTAAATTCCTCCAACACATTCTGAATGATCTGAGGAACAACAGTTTCTTCTACCTTCTCAGCTTTGGTTAATAGACCGACATACATGACTCCTCCCTTGCGCAAATAGCACTTAGCTTGCTTGCATGACAACACAGGAGGACCAAAAATCATAGGGCGACTACCTAATCTCTTAAATGAACCATCAGCCAACGTGCAGAGGATAGCTCTTTTCCTACAGTCTATATAAGCACCTACGGCCCTCAACCATGACATTCCCAAAATTAAATCATACTTGCCCAGATCAAGTACTTCAAAATTAGCACGGAATACTAACCCACACAGCTTGAATTCCAACCGAGGAATAAACCCATTGGACATCTTAATTATCCCATCTGCTAATTCTACAGATCTAGGATGACGTGCAATCCCATGCAAACCCAACTGATCAACCAGTCTAGGTGAAATGAAATTGTGTGTGCTACCACTGTCAATCAAAAAATGAAAAGGTTGCATTTGAATGCTACCTGGAAGATGGATGACATCCGTAGCAAGGTATTCTGAAGGATCTCCACCAATAGCATAAGCATGCATATCCGGTTCCACCTTTGACTCCTCCAGGGTAATGGCTTGGGCTCGTGCAGGCCTCTCCTCAGTACGAGCATTGCATGGGCCAGCAACACTCTGCATACTCACTGCTCGCCTGTTCCAATTACTTGGGTTTCCTCCACTAGCTTGAGGTTGGGTTCCATGATTTCCAGGTGCAACATTTCTGTCAAACCCATTAGCTCCTGCGGCAGCCGGTCCTGCATTATCCATGTTCCTCCACTTTCGAGGACATCGTGCCACATTATGCCCAGGCTCTTTACAAAAGAAGCATAATCCTTCTCGACGACATCATTCTCTTTCCTCCTGACTCATCTGAGCTGGCGCATTTGTCGGTCTTGCAGGCATAGGGCATACATTCCCCCCTGTAGCACCAGGAGCAACGTAAAATTTCTCTCTCTGCTTATGCACATTTTCTTTGCTCAATTTCCACTGCTTGGCAACTTCTTCCTTCTTCTTGTTAATATTCTCATGCATCTGCTCCTTAAATTTGGAAACACAAACGACCTCTTCCAAACTAGGATAGTTTACACCTCCTATCAGAATACTCAGTTCAGGCTTCAGTCCTCTGATAAACTTATTACACAACTGATCTTTAGTAAAAGGCGGACCATATGGCTGTAATGCTCTGAACTTATTGGCATAAGCTTCCACAGTATCTTCTTGCACTAAGCTCAAAAATTTATTCAACTGCTTTAGCTCAAATATGGCCGGAAAATAATGAGATTTAAAATCATCCTTAAAAGTTTGCCACGGAATGTTACTCAGGAACAACTGTTGAGTCTTGCCACCAAACTTTGGCAGGACCTGTGAGCAACATATCTGCAATTGTGGCTTTGAGCAACTCACGAGTCTGTTTAACTTCAAAATAGAATTCTATGCTCTTAAGCCATGCATCTGCATCCTCTCCAGTGGTATCCTTCCCACTGAACGTTTCACGTGGCAACTGTTTTCAAACTTTATTAATCTCCTCCATATCACTACCCTTCTTAGCAGCTTGTTGTTGATGCATTAAAGACAACTGTTGCTGCATAGCAACCAAAATCTTCTCAGTGGCTGTCGGGGCATTACTACTTTCCCCAGCTTCAAGTCTTTCACCTTCTGACGGCATCTCCATCTAGTGTTGTGTATAAGGGCGAATATTCGCCAAAAAGCGAATATTCCTAAATTTAAAGAAAAGTTGCACGAATGTTATGTAGGTTCAATAATTCCTAAAATTAAAAATATTCGCCAAGTTTTCCTACACCTTTCGGCAATGGGTTTAGGGTTCGCCTAACCCTACGCAACCCACTGGAGCTAGTTTCGTCAAATTTACATCGCCTCGTAGGATTAGGAACTATGGATTCGCTATTACTAGTCTTCTCTGGTCGTTCCGGAGCCTTTGATCCGATTTACAAAGGTATGTTGAAAGCTTGTTCTGAAATCAAATGTTTCTCATTAGTTCCAGTCCTGCTCTAGTTTGCTTCGAAAGTTGAATATGGTGTTTTTGCATCCAGGTATGCTACGATTTAATCCTCCAGCTTTCGACTATTTTAAAATCTCAAGCTAATCAGTGCAGACGCTTACTTCGATTCCGATGGTGTACAAAGGTAATTATGAAACGATTTCTGAGCTTGAGGTGTTATTTTGGGACTCCATCTATTCCCTGTTTTTACCATCATTTTTGGAGTTACAGGTGAAATACTTGAAGCTTCCTCCAGAAGCGAACATTCCTGCTCCTTAGTTTTGCTACATTGTTGCTGCTAGCTGTTGCTTGATGAGTCGAAATACATATGCATATATATATGTCAGATGAAAACTACTCTCTGCTTCAATTTTATCTAACATCGGATTTTGCTCAGATGCTCAATTTTGGACCAGATTTAGGTCCAGATTTTCATGCGATCCACCAAGAATCCTCTCTAAGAGTCCAGCAGCATCTTTATGTTAGTTGTTCTGGTAATTCTTTGCTTGAATTAACCCATTATATGCCTTTGTCCTCTGTTCATGTCTGTGTTTGTGACACACGAGGAAATGATAATGATATTCATTCTCAAATTTATTTTCTAGGCCAATGCTAAGTGCGCTTGCCCCACTATCATGCACATGTCGAAGTTTTCTAATACATTCTGTACAGGACCTTATACAATGCCTCGATGGAAGGATATGTCAACACTATTCACTTTATAAGAATGCAACTCTGGGCCTGATTTAGGCAAATCGAAGTGTAAGATGCTGAAGAAAGGCTGCCTTCAATATGCAAGAACAACATGAGAAGAAAAAAATGCTATATTTTGGATCAGAGGTATTTTATGCTGAAGTGTATAAAATGATGTGCACGTTGAATGTTCTGATTTGTTTTTATCTTTTTAATAAGATGTATAGTCTCACAATTTACAAAGGGTTGTAGAAAGTAAAATTGAGCTTGTGCTGAGGCTTTCTGAAAGATGTACTGAAACTTTTCTGTAACTAACAATTGGTTTGGCTTCCTGCCTAATACAACATTCTCTGCATCATTGCTTCATGTCTACTTGATCGCTTGATATTTTGCATTTGCTTCCTCAAACTTACTGACTTGCACCTATTGATAGTCTACATGTTTTTTAAGTATTTTTTTTCTTAGATTGTTTGCCCATCTTTAACCGGTTCATGCAAGTTGCCAATGTTTTTCAGTTCATCTTGGCCAATGTCTCTACCTGTTTCTTCGTTTAAGATTTTCTTATTTGACAATTTGCTTTCTTGAATTAATCATGATATTCAACATCCATGACGACAGGCCTTGTTAAATCCCTGGTATAACATGGATAACATCTTAATATCTAGTTTAACCACGTCATAGTCTGACATTTACTCTTGATTAACTAGTGCTACTTGATTCAGGGATAGGTAGTTGCAGTAGTGGATATTTACAATATAAAACCATCATCAGTAGCATGCTAGCAGCATTGTCTGTAATAATTTGTCAATATATTTTTCGTACAAGAATTGGTATATGTACAAGACAGGATTCCTCTTTGTGCTAGAACTTTCTTTAACCACGTCATAGTCTGACATTTACTCTTGATTAACTAGTGCTACTTGATTCAGGGATAGGTAGTTGCAGTAGTGGATATTTACAATTTAAAACCATCATCAGTAGCATACTAGCAGCATTGTCTGTAATAATTTGTCAATATATTTTTCCTACAAGAATTGGTATATGTACAAGACAGGATTCCTCTTTGTGCTAGAACTTTCTACTATGTGGTCTGCATGTTTATCTTAGGTGTTGCCTAAAAACAGAATACTGTGCTATCTATTGTTAAGAGGATGCTATATATAATGTGGTGTTGGGTTGCTTAACAATATGAAGATTGTATCATATCTTTGAAAAATCTGTACATCCTGATTAATTGGTCAAGATTTAACTCCATGTACCCAGAATCCTGATATATACCTTAGAGGCAGAGGATGATTTTGTAGCCTAGAGTAGGACTGAAATAGAGAGCTACTTATAAATATAAGCCTTCAATCTAAGTCTGCTACAGTGTTTTCAGTTATACCATTTCTTCAATGATTTGATTGTTTCATTACCTTAACAACCAAAGAAGGCTTTGCATGAAAAGCTTAATTGGTTGAAATTGCAGGGGAATTGAAGTTGCTTTTACAAAGCCCAAAATAATTGTTTCGAAGGCTGGTTCGATTTTTTGGTTGCTTGCTATTCCAATGCAAATGCATTTTGATAAAGCCCAAGATAAGTGGCTATAGAGATGCACGATGCCAGAATAGCATAAGCAAATGAAGCCATCGTTCTTACAAACAAAAAACAAATACCAATGGTCCAATGCCAAGACAATAATAATGCTTACGACATGAAATGAAGGTCTGGAAGTACAATATATGGGGCAAACAATTTCTACGTGGCTTTTTTGTATTGAACTTTTATGTACACATGCCGTGATGCAGCCGCTTCACTATACCTCCTAATGATTTAAATATCTACATTTTCTTGTTAATGTCACATAGACTTAAATATTCTGATTTCTATCATGTGGCCACGTGATTACATATAACTTGTGCATAGTTACATGTTAATATAGCGCAAATTTCCAACCATATTGTATTGAGTTGAAAAGCTTTTATTTTTATTATGGGACATAGCAAAACCATTTATTCAAAGAGCCTATAACATGTATGGGATTATATAAATATCATCTTGCTCCAATTATTTGCTTTGGGCTTTATGTTCATGTCCCATGTTGTTATGAGATTTCTTATATGTTTATCCTAACCGTGATGCATTCATACCTACACGAAGTGCATGTCTGACAGTAAGAATTCCCCAGATGATAAAGCAGTAATGATCGAGCTAAATGTGTCGGCCATTTTCAAATTGTTATTAAACATTTTCTAAATTAACATGTTAGTAATAATCGGTCTGAATGTGGCTTGAAATGTGTCAATTTCTTATGTAGGTCAAAAACAACCCTGACCCGTCCTCATGTTTTATTAAAAGCTCATGACTCATAAGGCATTGGGTTGCATTTGTAGTCCAACGGTTA
>JAANSK020138345.1:0-15366 GCA_011763485.2 Isoetes engelmannii
CGCAGTTGGAGATACGAAGCCAGGCACTCTATCTCCTGCTCAACACCAACGCCGTGGGAACTCTTGGATCTTACATCTAAGAGATGATGGACGAATGACAACGACTTTGTCCGAGTCACTCGTAATGCTGTGGTTCTGTATACCAGCATGATCATTACGACCACGGTTTTTCCCATGTGATTTTTTCATCCGGGCCGTAATGGGCATGTTGCCTCTTATACAGGTCCCATAGGCCAATTGGCCTCCGTGGACGATAAAAATGTTATGTTATCTTATCTTATCTTATCTTAATACACCCCCTACAATATATTTATACTTAATGGGGCTTGTTTCCGAATTTATTCGAAGCCCTTGATGCACTGGATATCCGCCATTTGATACCAGATCAAGGTTCCGTGGTTTTTTTAAAACAAATTTCAATTCGCCACTTACTATGGTACTCCTCGCTTTTAGGAAAAACCATTAAACATACAGTGATGCAACCAATTAGTCGCTCCCTAACCATCGCAGACGGAAAAAAAAAGAAAAAAAAAAAAAAAAAAAAAAAGATGCACATCATTCCGGCAACGTGAGAATGCCCCTGCCTGGAACTCCACCCAAATCAACCTGGATTCATCCCGAATCGACCTGGAAGACCCGAATCTGCCCAGGGCCATATTCATCCCGAATCAACCTGGAAGACCATCCGAATCTGGAGCCCAGGTCCAGGATCATCCCCAAACTGCTTGACGAATCATCTCAATGGCAACCTCACGCCCCATGCAGAAGGTAGAATACCACCGAGAGCTGAAGGAATCGAACCTCCAGGCCCAAACGGCCTCACCAGAGCCCGAGCAAACAAAACAGAAGCGCCTCAAATTATCCTTCAATCCGGAACATTGCGAGCAGATGGAAAGGCGTTTCCTTACCTTGAAGCTTTCAGGCAGCAAGCAGTTGCGAACTGCAAAGTACTGACCGCGGAGCCTAGAAGCGCGGCCTCACCAGGCCGTTTTCCATCCTCTGCCACTGCCCTCTACTTTGCCTTCTACACACCCAAGATCACAAAGTTGCCCACACAGCAAAAATCGCACTCCCATCGATCTGCAGAGCAGAGTGTCAGTGCTGGAGGAGGGCGCTGGACCGCCTTTCTCCAAATAGAAACATTCTCCGAATAGAAAGAACTATGTATTCTTATCCACACTCTACAAATCCGGAGCATCATCCTCTAACCATGCAATGAAAAAGGAAGCCAAATGACACGGAAATAGCAATTCGACCAACAAGCTGCTCAAACATGGGCAAAAGTACGGTTTTTTATACAATACAAGATGGGAATCATAGGCCTCACCATTGCGTGAAGCTCCTGCAATACGAAATGAAATTGCAGAATTTACTAACCATCAGATAATGTAAGGATTTGTATGGTGTTGCAGTGTAAATAGAAACAATTAGAAACCAAAGGCAAAACTTATACCTTGACATATAATTCATCGTTGTGTTATCGGCTTACAGTTTTGTTAGGGATAATCACGGCAGGCGGACCCTTAGGCGCTGTTTCCATGAGGCCAAAATCGCCTTGGACTTGGAAGCCAAGGCGCAGGAAATCCATTCCCATGCTCCACCCGACCCGCCCTTGATGCCTATGTGGCCCAGAAATTGCCCTAGGCTTCCAGAAGGGGGAGGAGACCTTCTGGGCGACCCTGACCAGGCTGCTGCGGGTGAGACCAGCTGCACTACCGACAGAAGACGCGAGAGCAGGTAAGCTTCGTTAAGCAGGTTGTTGGGTAAGCTTCGTGGTTGCAGGTTATTCCAGCAGAGTCAGAAAGTTTACTCATGAAAACGAGCCACAAAAATCGGCCGGACTTGGTCGCACGTGGCCAGGCAAGGTAGGTCCAAGATGGGCTCATGGAAACACACCCTTATGCAAGGTAAGGGCGTGGCGAGTTCGGCAGGGCAAGCCTGCATGCGGCAATTTTCCCACGTAAAGTTAAGGGGGGAGCATTTGGCTGCCATTGGCATCATTGCTGCCACAGATTTTCAAGAAGTCTTGCTAAAATAGAGTCGAAGAGGAGAGGCAAGACATTAATATGGGCCTAAAATCAGGCGAAATGCTCTCCCCCAACTTTACGTTGGGTTAGTTTTGTTGGGTTAGCTATTTTGATCGATGTGTAATGAAACTAAAATCTTGGGAGCCAAATAATTTTGGTAAATTAGCTAGTAATAATGATGGGGTACAACAAGATAATTCAAGCCGCAATCTAGGAATGACTGTGGACTTTTAGATTCGCCTTCTGCTGATTGTTGCCATAGAAAATATAGAATGCAGTTATTAAAGCAATGGTATACAGCATGCTCACGTCACTTATCATCTGTAAATACTTCTCTGTACTGTAACCGTTTTCAGCAGCCTCAAATTCTGTTTAATAATGTAAAAGAATAAAGTGAAAAATGATGTCACAAAATTGGTGTCACCCATTACTTTTCAAATCTCCTAATATCAATAAGAATTCTGTTTACTTTTACAGCCGTGTATATCCAATGCATATTTTTTCCATAGTGATAACAATGGGACAAAGAATCAACCCCATACAGAGCACCACTGTTACAGAAAGGCCTAGACTCCATGGTCTCCTCCGTTTCTGCATCTTAGAAGACACATCAGAATCAGCTGCATTTAAGGAATAGAATAAAATCCTCAGATAAAGTGCTAAAATACCTCCATAATGCGTCAAGAATCATCAACCCCCGTTTCTGTTGCTTCACAATAAGTGAAGAAAAATTTATTGTATATATCTCATAAATATGTATCATTGATAATGTCGTAAAGGCCCATGTAAAACTGGACCACCAAACTGAATGTGTCTTACATTGTGCTGCTATGGCATGTACATTTAAAGAGTAAACTACAGTATAAGGTTCCGTATAAAGAATAGTATACATTACTGTTTGCTTGACAAGAATTTATGTTTACACAAAAATAAAGTGGGGGTTCTAGTTCCAGAAACTGGCACTCCAAACAGCCCCCTCTCCTTCTCCACACCTCTGATGTACTTCTTTCATTCTCTCTGCAGATTTACAGATTCCGCTGCAGGACCAGTCAAAGGAAGCCACACATACATTTCCTGCCTGTGCTTTCCATTCGCAATCTGTTTATAGTACCCAAATATGCTTAGTACACATAATATCAGTATCTTTTACTTCAAGGTGTTTCAGTTTGAGATTTATATGAACTAGGTTCATTACTTCAATAAAGATCAGAGCAAGTTTTCACCTGGAGGCGTGCCGCAGCACATACTCCTATCATCGATGTGCTCCACATCCAGGCCAATAAACCATGCGCCCAAAGAAACATCCTCGTTGGCATACTTGTGTAAAATTGGTCTGTAGAAGATGGACATTTTACAGCAGAGACAAAAGGAAAGCACTAACAACATTTAGCGATAGAAACTTACTCGTTTATGGCAACATAGGTCGCTAGGTCTTTAGAAATCACATAAAGCTGCCCTGTAGCATGCCTAAAATATTTATTTCCCTGCTCCCCAAACTTCCAATATTCTGGTTCATGATATCTGACTCCTCTGTACAGACAAGAACATCCATTAGAAACCTGCCACCACGTTCTAAAACATCCACCAAGAAACGTGACAAGTGCTCCTAGACTAACAAAAACTTTAGTGATCAACATACTTTTGGGCAAGCACAGGTCCTGATTTCATGCATCCAGTATATATCCGTGACTTTGAGCGGTGTCTTGCAAGAGTTGTTGCCAGTGTCCCTATCATCACGCATAAAGTATAAAGTCATAAAGATATCAAACAGGTGAATGTGTACTTTGAAACGAGAAACAATACCCAAGTTAACATGGACGTCGTCATCCACTTTGACATAAAATTCTGCATCCCAATTTGCCACAGCTGTGGCAAAATAAATCTTTGTCTTGGCTGATAATTCAAGATAACCCTCAACATGGTTCTGTAATCCAAACAAGTAAACAAATAAAGCAGCTGGCAGTAATTATGAATCATTGCAGAGTACAAAGAATCATTGTGCTGGCTTGCAGCAACAAGTAGCAAAATATATGATCCAGTTTCTAAAAGGAAAACAGAATGGATCTTAATCCCATATAAAGGAATGAAGAGACGCAAATAAAATTAGTTATTTTGAGCTTGCAAAAAGCAGCAATGGGGTAAAAAAACTTAGTCTGCGTTTCAGCCTATTTGCATGAAGAGCTAAAATACACATATTAGAACTCCCACATTGACCTTAAGTATGGCTGAAGTTAGGGCTTGCACCTTGATAGTCGTGCCAAAGATACTAAAACAACTATATATCAAGTAGTACATTGTTTAAGTATAAATGGTTAAGTGAATGACTGCTAAACATCCCCGCCATATTCTTTTTTGATACTTATTAAGTTTGGTATTACATTATCTCCATCCTAATCTGCATTTAGAATTATTAAGTTTGGCATCTGGTAAATTCCAATCTTGATAGTGATCCAAAAAAACAGATACTGCAACTTGATACAAAACAGGCACAGGCATTGAGGAGCAAGATCAAAAGCTAATGGTTACCAGCCTCAGAAAATCATTATGCTGTGCTTCTTCTGCTTCAATTGCACGATCCAAAATACCACCCGCCGTGGCACTACAAAGGCAAATAGACTTTCAAACTACCTTTCTACAATGTCTACTTCATGATAAGATATTTTTAAAAACTAAGAATGGAAGCTTGCCGAAAACGTAAGCTAAACCAGATATTGATAATCAGATACAAAAAGATGGAAGCATTCAATAAAAATAAAAACCAAACCTACCTGTGGCCTATGACAAAACGTACCACAATCCCTTTTTCCTTCTCAAGTTTCTTGAGGTTCTCACCTGCATGTAAAAACATGACTATAAGACAAATCTTGTAGTGTTACAATTAATTGCAAGAAAAGTTGACCTCTAGGCATCCATGTTTCTCGCACTGAGTCACGCCTTTTCCGACTACTAAAGGCAGTGTTTATTCCCACAACGACAAAGACCTTCTCGCGTTTGTCCTCCACCTCTGTCAATCTGTTGGCAGCAGGAGAAACAGCATAGCTGGTGCTTCGTGCAACACGATTAGCAGTTATGTCTGTTTCAAGTGATGAAATCGATTTATCGAGGGTCCTACAACAAGGAAACCTATGAGTGAGAATTGCAGGTAGGTTACATGCTAAAGTCAAAACCCCTTGCAATGACGCACTTGAGAGCCTGATACGTCTTAGAAACTTCATCCAAGATGTTCCTTGTTCCCTCCCCACTTGTTGCTTTCTGAATATGTTGCAATGTAACTTTCAATAAACAACATACATGAACCAAAACCGCAACTAAAGCATACACAGACCACCTTTTTCTCACACTGATCTTCTGCTATCTTCACCTGCTGTTGTTCATTGCTTGTGTGAACATAAGATCGAATCACGTCCTTCTCCTCAGTCATCCACATTCTGGAACATGGATACTTCAGAGTCTCAATTGCCTGATGGTTGTCTATTTTATAGAGTTTTTTACAACTGTTTACATGCCCAAAATAATATTTTCCCAGCTCATTTCACGTTTCCATATTCAGGATCCATTTTTTTGGGTGAAAGCATAGACCTCAAACTATGTAGAGAGCAATCTTTATTGTTACATCTGCATTTTGCGTGTGATCGACATTCCTATGTAAGAAAGCCATTGTCTTTGAATAGCTTATGAATCCAATATGAATACCCACATTGCAGGTAACTTAGACCAATGCAACCAATATGCATACTACCCTATTAGTTTGACATTGGCAGTAAGATGTGTCTTAGAGATTTACCTGTTAGTGAACAAAAGACCTACACAGAAGCTCGCAAAGCATAACACCACAACCCATGCTGGCGAAACTCCAGCAGATGCCTTGGCTCGCATTGCTTCTGCGTGTGCCCAATAGCTGAAAACCGCTTCTAATAATCGTGGTACACAAGTTTCATAACCTTCAACAATGTCGTCAATGTATATTGCCCATCATCTCCTTCTCTTCCTAAACGACCTTTAGAACACAACTTCCAGCGCATGGCGTCCTTTAACTATTATAGCTCCAGCTATTAATTGGGCTACCAGAGCACCCTTGCCTAACTCCGGCAATTACAAACTCGATGTAACCCCTTTGAGAGTACAAATTATCAAGAAATTCTGCATGACCTACGTCTGATCCAGGAAAACCCAACTCTGTATCATGACCTTAATTGCCGTGCGGGGAATGGTTGGACCGAATAATCATCTGAAGTTTAAGAGGTTGCAAGCATCCCCAATCTAGTCAATACGGCGTCTTTATTGGACCGATTTGAAGCTTGATATCATTCCGGCAGGGCAGATCTTCGTGCCGCCCGTCTTAAGCAATATAGCCCCCTCGACTTCCCAGCCATCGGACGGCCGGCTGGATCCCAAGTCACAGATTCAAGCACATCCGTCCGTCCGTGGCACGCACTGTCGGAGGCTCGTTAGTACGCGCGCGTGGGATGAAGGGGCAGGATCTTAAGCAGTTTTCTTTTCGAAGATTGTATATAAGTCTTTAATTTGATGAGAATAGACAATGTAGGCATAGAATTTGGTGAGCTATGCCTAACAAGGGCCCCTTGTAACATCTAACATAGCATCAGCTAGTCATTCAATGGTCCTTTATAATATATCCTCTGACAACGACATCTCTTGTTCCTTCGCTTCTTTTCCGAGTACAATTGAACATTCTTCCTCTTCAGGTAGGTACTGGCGAAGTCGTGCATGAAAGAAAGGAAAGAAATCCATGAAGTAGAGAAAGAAGATATCAACGGAACTTACACCTATATTCATATACAAGTCCCTTGCTATTTAGAGAGGTAGGTACTGGCAAAGTCGTGCATGAAAGAAAGGAAAGAAATCCATGAAGTAGAGAAAGGAGATAGCAACGGAAGTTATACCTATATTCATATACAAGTCCCTTGCTATTTAGAGAGGTAGGTACTGGCGAAGTCGTGCATGAAAGAAAGGAAAGAAATCCATGAAGTAGAGAAAAGAGATAGCAACGGAAGTTATACCTATATTCATATACAAGTCCCTTGCTATTTAGAGAGGTAGGTACTGGCAAAGTCATGCATGAAAGAAAGGAAAGAAATCCATGAAGTAGAGAAAGGAGATAGCAACGAAAGTTATACCTATATTCATATACAAGTCCCTTGCTATTTAGAGCTTGTATGGAATGGGATAAGTGATTAATTCATGTAATCCGTTCGGAATATGACAATCCACCAGGAAGACAATAGATATCCGTGATTGATCAGCTTCAAGTATAGCCATGGAACTGGGATTTGCATTCATTACTACTGAACGATTTGGAATACAGTGTGTCATGATCCCTCCCAAACAATTCTTCATCTTTCTCAAATAATCGAACATGTCTATTCAAATGAGTACAAGGTTGTTGTAGTAGTTTAATTATCTTCTACAAAGACCCTTCTTTTCCTCTGGCTACTAAGATATTTCAGTTCGTCAGATTGTCTTGCACCTGCCTATAAAACTAGGCGGCAGTTCGAAAGGTTAACCTATTCGGGAACCTCCAGATCTATGCTTCTTTTCAGCTCCCCAAAGCATTGTCGCTTGTTGTGCCCTTCCTCGTCCCTGTTTGTGTAGGTACCACCGTAAGCCTTCCCTCGTTTGAACATCAATATAGATAACCTTTTTTTGTACAACTCTATCACAAATTTATTGTTTCCAGTGTTTGTGATGATCCTCGAATAATTATACTCCTTTTTTATAGACGGTGATACGAATAAGGATCTTAACCTGCAATACATCAAGTTAGTAGAAAGAAAAACATCAATGGATGCTCGATTTACCATCCAACCGGACGAACTAGAAAAGTTATCACCGAGTCAAGCTTCTATGCCGCATGAATGAGTAAGAACACGCTCTTTCTAGCCACCAACCACTAGTGTTACATGAACTCCTCTTATTGATATGATCAAGCAAGAAGATAACATAAGTACTACAAAGATAAGATTAGGCTTTGGAAACTGGAAGAGAAACATAGGAAGAGTCAGAACTAGTTGTGCAGTCAGTAGACCCCTATGCACCTTTCTGAGCATATCTCTCAGACCGTAAGGAATCTACTGGCAAATAAGCCCAATCCGAGAACTAGACTTCAAGGACTTTCCAGGAAGGTATCGAATTCTAAGATGTGATCGCGGATATTTCACTTCTCAAAGTCGACCTTCTATTTATAGGAAACAACACCCTTTTCTGCCTTTTACCTTTTTAGATAAAGGTCAAGGTCTATTTTAACTTTCTCCTTAATAATATCAAGGTTAAGACACTATGGATGACTTTCTTACCTGATCATATCCAATAAAAATTGTTCCATGCAAGGCCACTCCCCCGAGCATCATATCAGACGGGTTGAGGAACTAGGAAGGAATAAAAAGAATGATATGTATGTGTCATTAATGACACATGCATATACATATAGTATCAAATAAAATCTTCCCATTCGGTTTGCAAACCATATGGGTTTGGAAGTTGTTACTTGTGGGTTTTTTGGATGGATGGATGGATGGATGGATGGATGGATGGATGGATGGATGGATGGATGGGGATTTCATCATCCACGGAGGATGATGAGCCATTGTACCTTTTATAATATACATTCCAGTCGGCTCGGCTCCTCAAAAATCTTTGCTGCGTAAAGAACGTGTGAATGTTGTGATACCATTGGCGTGGGGACTGCCTCAAGTGTCTAAGATAGACTTCTTCCTCGAGCTTGCCATGAAAGAAATCAGTCTTCACCTCCATTTATTGGAGGTCAAGGTGCTTTGCTGCAGCAAAATACGAACACAAGTCGGTCTGAGTTGAGCCTAGCCATAGGGGCAAAGGTTTCATGAAAGTAACACCTGAGATTTGGGAACACCCTTTTAGCTACAAATCTGGCTTTGAACTTACTGACATCATTATGCTCATTGTACTTGATTTTGTAAATTCGTTTGAAGTTTATCACTTTCCTGCCTTTCGGTATGTCTATTAGCTCCCAAGTGTCAGTGTCTTGAAGATATTAAAACTCTTCATGCATGGTCTTAACGCAATCATCCTTGTTTGAACTATTGATGGCATCCCTATGGCTAGAGGGTTCATCTGGATGATGCGGTTGTGCAGTGCAAAACTCTTATCTTTTTTAGAGTCTATGTACTCTTGCATTCTACTGGTAACATGCCAAACCCTTCCAGATCTTCTCGGAGAAGTTTCAATTTGGAATGAGTTCCTTCGTGTCCAAATCACTTTCTTTCGATTTAGAGGGAATGTCCAGCTCATCCTCTTGAGGTACGCCTATGATACCTAAGTCATCCACATCTCAATCACTCTCAAAATTACTATCTGAGTCTAGCTCCATTTGATGTTTTGTGCACATGTTCTTTTGCGAAAGTCAAAGTGTTATTCATCGAACCTCACATTTCGCCTTATGATGATCTTCTTGGTGGAGGGTACATAGAGCCTATAGCCTATGATTTCATCAGAATAGCCCACCATCATACAAGGGATGGCTTTATTTGACAGTTTATCTTTTGAGATGTGCAAAAGCATTGCAACCAAAGATTTTCACAGCTTCCATCTCAGGTTTTTTCCCACTCCATATCTCCTCTAGAACTACCTTGGGTTGGTAGGAAACCTATTCAACAAATTGCAAGCAATGTGGACTGGTTCTCCCAAAATGTTGGGTCAATTCCATTCCCAAAAGCATAGCCCTAGCACATTCAAAGATTGTTCTATTTTTGTGCTCCACCACACCTGTTTAATTCCCCCTGGCCATTCCTTATCTGTTTGAGCTTAAGGTCATAGTGGTTTTCAAGTAGGCATTTCCATTGAACAAAGTGAGAATACACCTCAGACTTGTGTTTCAAAAAATAGACCCACATTTTTCTACTGAGATTATCAGCACTAAGTAGAAGTACCTGAATCCTTCAAGTGAAGTGATTGTGGCTCGTCCCCACACATCCATATGGACTAGTTCCAAGCATTGGGTGACCCTGTATGCTTTTCCTTTTGCAAACTTCTTTCTGTGCACAAAGTTCCTTGGAAGCTTTGATTTTTGGCAGGCTAGTCACTAACTACTTTGCTCCCATTTCTTTCAATAAAAGGAAGTTTGGGCGCCCAAGTCTTTCATGCCACATTTCGCTACTATCAGAGCCATGTGCATTTAGGGCTACATCTCGTGACCAACTTAGTTTGTATAGATCTCCATCTCTGTCACCTCGAGAAAGCAAATTTCCAGATTTGTCTTCTATGGCACATCTCATGTAGCCAACATTTATAAAGAAGATAGCATCATCTAGTTTGGATATAGATAGTAGGTTTGCTTCCAGCTCTGGGACATGAAGAGTCCTCTTTAATTGGATTGTGCCATTTTCAGATCTAGAGAGATGGTGTCAACCCGTACAGTAGAGAGTCTCCCCTTTTCCAATCATCACCTTCATGTGATTCACCTTGTGATACTTAATGAAAAGACTCTCTTGAGCAATCATGTGGTCCGTAGCTCCTCAATCAATGTACCAAACTCCATGAGGAATTTCAGCAATAAAGGATCTAGCTTCATGCGCAAGTTTTGCTTCATCATACCATTCATGTATCCAAAGCGTAAGCCTGCACATACTGTTTGCTACTTTCTGCATGCACCACACAAGTACAATCACTTCAAACAGAGTTTTAGGAATTTGTTTTGCAGTACCTTTATATTTTGACGCATGCATTCGATGACTCTTATTTTCTTTCTTTGTCTCACTGATACACATGAACACCTTTTTATCTGAAACATATGAAGCACTACTTCATGTTCGTGTATTAGAGGCACTTGATGTCTCATAAAATTCTCTTATAGCATCTCTGAGAGCTTTGGCATCTTTGTTTTCCTTACAATCATCTCCCTTCCTCCTCCCAGCGTGTCTTTTATTCCTCTCTAGCTCACTGCAACCTTTAGCCAGATGACCAAACTTGTTATAGTTATAACATTTTTTTTGTCTCCTCTTTGCCTCCAACAAAAGCTTGCATTTCTTTTGAAGAGTTTCTATTTGTTCCCTTTTCATTCCTCTCTTCAAGGAGAAGTTGCTGACATGCCCATTTCAATTCCACCTTCTCAACTGAGAGTGAAATCACGTTAGTGCACGCTCGTCCGCCTAAAAAAAATTCAACCAATCATTTTATAGAGTTTTTCAGTCCTAGGCAGCCACCTTATCACACTTGTGTGTCCTAAACATGTTCGTGCCCAAGATTCCTAGTCGGCGGACAGGGTTTGCCCAAGATCTTGGGCACTGCACGGATCATCAATCTATCTAGCATGGCATATATAAAGATCGATCGAGCTCGGTCGTATGGCAGGAAGCAGATATCAATGAGCAAAAAAAGACGAGCAAAGGTTTGTTTTTGGTATTCATGGTTTCTGAGAATTTTCTTTTCATGCATTGTTCTTTTTTAAGGCGAATATATCTGATCTTTGTCTCCACATAAAACCTCCAACCCATTTTCTCACAAGGAAAAATTCACCTTCGCAATTGAATCATTTCGGAATTGTCTTTATTCTGCAACTTTTCCTTCCTTTTGGTCATGCACAATAGATATCTTTGTATGATTCATGCGTGAACCTGGAACCATTCTTCTTTTTTGGGCTATACTACAAGTTTCTCATAGCATGCTTGCATTCTGATTTCTTATTTGTAAATTTCTTTTTATCTATTGTAGATGGATCTCAATCAAAAGGAGTACGTCCATGCACTCAACAAAATGATTTCAGAATGATGGTTTCTAATTCCCAAATGTTACCTGATACATTTCCGTTCATCCTATCAAGTCTGCAATTTGCCTCCCGTACATCACTTCCACAATACATGTTCCCATCTCAAGCTGTGCCAACAAATCAAAATCATTTTCAGACTTTTGTTATGTCATCTACATTCTATGCCACACCACTTTCAAATTTCCATGCTTCAAATTTGGCTTCAACTACACCTATTGCTCCATCTGCCACATCTCTTGCACTTGTTGCTCCATGTGCTACACTTCTGGAAGGTCACTAAGAAGGTTGCTACCAATGAGATAGTTAATGTAGATGATGGTTCTCAAGAGGAAGAAGAGTCTAGTAGGAAGAAATGGCTAGACAAACATGTAGTTGCTTTGATACATGCATGTGATGAGTTTTAAACAATGAATTTGTCCGGCCACCTAAACCAAGGCATAAACTTATGGGATAAAGTTCATGTGAAAATTGTGGGATTGTGTCCAGACTTCAACAGGGATTCAGGAGGATGCAGAAAAAAATGGAGTAATCTTTTTAAGAAATACCAACAAGATGTGTCATGAAATCAGGTTTCAGGGAATGACAGAAAGGAAGCTTGTGGTCATTATGAGCTGATGGATGGCTACTTCAATGAATGAAAAAGCAAATGCGAAAAATCATGTGCATGCAGGTGCAATTAACGAGGATTGCAATGATACTATAAGGAATGGAGACGTGCAATTAGATGGAGAGTTGGAAAAGGATGTTGACTCAAAGAGTGAGATAGGTAAAGTGAAAAAGGAGACATGGGATTCATCAATTACAAAGGCTAAAAAGACAAAGAACATTGATGTTGGTCAAGTAGAACAAGTTCTTAATGCAGGTAATGAAATGAATAAATTGTTGGAAGAACATCGCCAAAAGGAGAGGAAAATAAACATCATGGAGAGGATCGAGAAAAGTTTTACAAAGCTGGTTGACAGGTTCACTTAGGTGAAAATACTTTACAACTTCAGGAACCATAAATTCTCATCATCTGATTTAGGTCTTCCTTAACACTAGACCTATCCTATGATGGACCATTAATGGGCATTTTGAAGGTTCACAAAAAAAAAGAAAAAACAAAAAAAACATATAAAATCAAGGGCACATAAAGTAGCCAAACTCTGTCTAGAAGTTCATATATGGCAGTCATGCTTCACATGAAAAACATACAAAAATGTATCAGGCCCCGTTCTTGTGAGTTATGTATGCTCTACCAAACCCAAGGGGGCCGAGTACCAAAAGCTTCACGTTCACACACAAAGTAAAACTGTCTTGATTTTTTTTTTTTTTTTTTTTTTTTTTTTATTGCGTTTTTTTTTTTTTTGGGGGGGGGGGGGGGGGGGGGGGGGGGGGAGGATTTTTAGCGTCCACGGGAACCCAATTGGGTTATGGGACCAAGTACAGAGAAAGGGGCCTAAGCCTAGACTAGAACTCGGGGACAAAGCCCCATTACCAAACAAAATACCTAGACATATATACATGTTGAGGGCAAGTGCCAAGTCTGATTCAAAGCTTATTTGTTCAGGTAACATGGCGCTGCAATAGTTCCTAGATATAGCCTGTCCACGGATTAGAAGGTTAGTGGTCTAAGATTATTGCTGCTCCCCCTCGATATATTGCCCATTTCTTGCACTGACGTGCTTCCCTAACTTTGCACAACTCATCTCGGCGTTTACACGGCTGCATGGGAGAAAGATCTTCTTGTAATGAAAAAGTGGTACCCTTCAAATGGTTGCTAGCAACCACAAGTCCAATAGCCGGGACATGCATAACCTCATGAAAGAATTGCCTAACGAAGTCCAAATCTGCTTGGCCCTCGGTGTCTTCCTCCGCCACCCCTATGATTCGCAAATGTATCGGGTGCCCTGGTATCGGGTGGCGTTGGCTCCCCCATGCCTAAAGGAGATGCCTAGACTCCGGCCTCCATTTGAGACTTTGCATCAATACCATGCTTGTGTATGCATGCGTATACAACAAGTCCTCAGTTTATGTAGTAGTGGAGGTGGCATGCAGCAAGTCATCGGTCTGTGTGGCGGCAGAAGTGGACGATGCCTCCTCTGGCAATTCTGGCTCTGATGTCTATACTGTAGCATCTACCGTCTGGCAATCTGAATTAGGTATAAAGTCCATTAGCAATTGCAGCAACTGCGTCCAGCGCTCAACAGAGATAGTAAGAGAGTCAATCGCATTCCCTCCCGCAGAATGAATAGCATACAAGAGGCCCCGGATTGCAGGTGGGAAACAGTGGGCTTGAATATCCAAGGTATCGCTGAGCCCAAGTCGGAGAGTTTGCTAGAAAGACACAAAAACCCGCATCTCATTCTGAAGTTTGTGAAGGAAGATAGAGCCATTCAAAGATGACAAGGTCAAAACTGTTTTTTGCCTTCTGCGAACCAATACTGGTTCCCAGAAAGCCGTTGTGATGTAAAAACAACAACTTCTCAAAGAAGATCAAATTTGAGTACAAATTTGGCATACAAGTAGTTCACGAGGTCCACCATTATAGAAAAATGTTTGTTTGTTTTTTTTTTTTTTTGATGAGAGGGAGCTTTTAATTACTTAATAAAAAAGAGTACAGGAGTAAATTGTAATTATCCAAGGAAAATTACTTACCTTGGAAGTACCTACCAAGCTACGAACATAATATGAATTCAAAATGGAGACAATTAGTAGCACTACCAAGTGTGCTAGCTCAGTCGAATAGAGAGAACAGAAAGCAAAGCCTAGAAGCACCTCCTGTAATCTAACACATCCGGCAGGAGGGCTATAGAACATGAAAAAGAACTGTACACAATTTATATACATGAAGATGTCAAGTCTTCTGCCAAAATTGAACACCACAGCAACCATTAAACAGCAGCCAGAACCTTCTGATGTTCTTAAACTGCTACTCCAGCTAACCATCTTCAGGAACACGAGTAACTCCAAATCATTGATCAAAATAAAGAGCAAGATCTTCAGACTGGAACCAAACAAACTCTTCATTACAATCACCAATGCCAAGTTCCAAGAGCACAGGGAGGGACTGCCAGGCGATATTTGTCCATGTGTGGATGTATGCAAGGATCCAGAGGAAATGGAAATTAAGAGCAGAGATGGCAGCAATTCCTTCTGACAGAAACTTATTGGCTTGATAATGATAGCTAGACTTAAAAGCCTGAAACTGCACTTTAGACATGAAAGTAGTAAAAGAAAAGAGCAGAATGTCCAGAATCCAGGCCTGATAACCATGAAACAGAATTTTCTTCAAACACACCACAAAAGCTTTAAGTTGAGGAGGGGGAGATGTCTGGCCCAAAGCCTGAAGTTGAACCCACGCTTCATTGTCAGAAATGTCATCAAATTGTGGGTGGCCAGGAATTGACCAAGTCAACAGATTCAATAAATCTGAAATCAAGGAAGTCATTAGAAAAGAGCACAAAATTCCTAGCCTGGAAGAAATTAAAATGCCCAATGAAAGAACCAAATGCAAGCCACTTCTTGTCAAAGTTATCACCCCTTTTGGACCTATGAGACATAGCACAAGAGGTTAGCTCAACCATGAAAAGATACTTCAGA
>JAANSK020138456.1:0-15366 GCA_011763485.2 Isoetes engelmannii
TTCTGGAGTAAGCGCATTGTGCTTAAGACTCTTGTTCCTGTGGCTCTTTCAGGTGCCTGCACAGTTAATAAGACACATGCATTTTGTAATACTTATTGCTGATTAATAAACTCTTTGCTTTCGTCCTTAAAAAAAAAAAAAAAAATTCTATATAATAGTGAGTGCTTTTAGTTTGATGACTTTTTTCATCTCTAATTTTATAATAGGCAGGAAGTATATTTTGTAAATATTTAAGTATGTTTTGTAAATATTTTCTTTCTAATTAAATATCACGTTGAATAAAATCATTTGCAAACATTTTATTGTCCAACATTGCTGGCCATCATACTGTTAAGATACTCGATGCTCCAATTAATATCATTATCGTTGACAAATTAGTTTGTATGATAATGTGCTAGATTTCAACACTGATAATATGGTAGAAACCAATTTTGATATATATCTGTGAATGTGATTAATAGGGAGAATGCAGTGGCGAGGAAAATGATGGTTTTGAAGGCTTTGTTGATCCACAAGATGGAAATAATTTTGTCGATGGATAAAATCAAACTGTCTTTGAGAATTGTAAAAATTTTATTTTACAAATAAAAATATTCAACTTCCTCGTGTATGTTATTGCAACTTAGACCAATAATGAAATATTTGCTATTACACAATTTATTATACAATCTCAAAAGGGTTGCAATGGTTGACACTATTAACAGACTGGTTTGTATAATGGTTCTTTTCTTGTCATAAAATTTGTTCATTCTTTTGTTGCTAGGTTTGACAACTGAAAAGGCATGATGGACCACTTGATGCAATATTTGGAGTAGGTGCGTCACAAGAGTTAATGCAATGTTGGAGTAGGTTAGTCACAAGCTTTGATGGTAGCTAATTTATAGTTGACAAAACATACATGCCATGGTTGTTATTGGCTGGTCACAAGCTTGATAGAATTTTGTCCCTACCCTATATATGCAATTATCTTATTGCAATTGAGTTATAATTTTGTTGGAACAGTTGATGATATTTAAATGTGATATTTGCTATAGTGTCCTTAAAATTATTGACGCTATCTTGACACTAACTTGTTGGTTGTGATGCTGCAATTCCATTAAAAAGATGCCTCTGTGTCAGGAGTTGTGACAATTGAATGTGCCACAATCTTGATATAACACTTGACGCTCGAGCGTCAACTTTGTGGCAAATGATCACGTCAACTATAGTGTCAAACATATGACAACTTTTGGAGTTTAATAGGATCTATTAGTGTAAGATTTTTGACGTTATACTAGACGTTATTGGTACCTTTCTCTAGTAGTGTTTCTGCACAGTCACTTCAGATGTATTGTCATGGCAGTGCCAGGGCCATGTGTTCTTTGTTCGTGGAAGTAGTTTGACATGCATTACTTACCGTGTGGGTCAATCTCTTTCTGCTTTGTTTATGTACAGTGCTTGTCTATATAGAGCTCCTTCATGAAGCTTCTTCTTGAAGCGTGTTTGTGCAGACAGTTTATGAATCCTGAGGCTTGAAGCTTGTAGATCCTTTCTGCAGCTTCGTTGCAGCCTCTTGTGAAGCTATTTTATGAATGGAAAAGTATGAAGTTTGTGCATCCCTTTTTTTTTTTTTTAATGTGGAATCCCTGTTTCGGGTTTATATTTGCAGACCCATCATGCAGCACTGTTTTAAGCAGCCTTCTCATGTGGTTCAGTTTTGTTCTCTAATATCATAGTTGTAGATAGAGGAGTTATGTTTGTTGCTTGTGTTTGTGTACAAGTATATGTACATGTATAAATACATGTATGGAAGCACTCTCGTATACATGAGTGTGATGTAAAAATTCTACATCCATTGATTTGGCATATTCATGGTATTGTCTTGGGATCCAATGATAAAAAAAAAAACAATAAGGAGTGTGCATAATTAGTCGAGGGTAACTAGGGGAGGGTAACTAATAGTTGACCATGGCCCTGGATCATGGTAAAACGGATCAATTTTGCCAATAGTGGCTCAACACAATCTTTTTATCTTAATCTCAACCATTGAATTAAGTGGGTAAAAAAAATGGGTTCAATCTCAATCATCCAATGTTGATCCACATTAGGGTATTTGAATGATCCATGCTATTTTTAGATAGGCCCATTTCATTGTGAAGATTTCGTGGGCTATATTTACCCATTTTTTTCAGGAAAAGTATATGGAATACCTCATACCAAGAGCTTTTAAGCTATGCATTTTAATGGAAAAAATATTTTATCTTTTAATATTTCCTTGTTCATACTTTTAAGCTATGCATTTTAATGGAAAAAATATTTTATCTTTTAATATTTCCTTGTTCATAATTCTTAAGTGGTCCACTATTGGTACACCCCCCTAGAACATAACTGACTTATAACAATGCCTCAAGCCGAGTCCAAAAAATAAAAAAAATGCATCAATGGGTTCTCTAACGGGCAACTCGTTGATTGATGCGTCCATTGCCTTCGAATATGAATCTAATCAAGCATCACATCATAGGACCATTATTTATTTTGGAAATTAGTTTTCGCGGTTTGGTGTAACGTATAAACTTCAGCAGACGAAGAGCTCAAGCACTCTGACGTCGACCTCGGATCGCTTCGAGGTGGTAAGCTGTAATCGAACTTGAAATGCATTTTTGCTGCCGTATGTCTTCCTCTACTGTGCCTTTTGCCATATTTTATATTTATCGATCGGAGCCGTGCTGTTTTTTTTTTTCCGTTTTACTTAGTTGCCTGGCCTTTAGCTCCTTCATCGCACATTTCATTTGACATGGTACGAGTTTGGTGATTTTTTCAACGTTCCTGTCGAGGATGATGCATATGATTAGACAACATAGGAGGCGATGATTGAGGTTTTTCCAGTATAAATGCACATTTGAGACTATGCAAGGTTTTAGGAAGAAACAAATAGCTTAGAATTCACTTGCTTAAGAAAGTGAATGCCATGAACTTGATATTTTATCGGATGCTGGAGTAGATGATAATGAATACACTATGACTATAATACAAGATGGTTGGTGATAGTAGAGAGCGCTTGGATTGCAAACAGTAGGTCCTTGAGTAGAGACTAACTTCCTCAATTTATAATGTTCAATGAACTGCTGGAGGGTGCAAATGCACCCGGTTTTGATAATGGCATACTATACACGAAGGGCCCTTTGGCAGATAGGGGTTGATAGCTCAATGATAGAGCAAGCAACCGATCCTTGGATTGATTCCCATCCTCTCCTTCTAGCACCACAAGGTGCAGTAGGTATTTCCATTTTCGCTTATGTGAACCAGAACTTGCTTACAGAAGTCATCATAGCCATGGAGAATGTGTACTTGCACATTGTTAAAGTTTTAAGATACTTTTCCTTGTTCTGATCCAGTTGTGTTTTTTCAGAACCTTATTGCACGGATGCCAAGCATTGTTATGGGGAAGGAAACTGAAGAAGGCATGGGCCTCCCAAGTCCAGCTGTGAGTTTCTACCTTTCAATCTTATGTACATGGTAATGAACTTGATTGTAAAGCCTGCGGTAAGGCCATCAAAACATTGTGTTCATCTGATAGTGAACTTGCTTGACATAAGAATTTTATAATGAAGTTTGTTATGAACTAGTAGGTTTTAAAGTGATCATAACACAAGGGATCCCTTAAATGTAGGTAGATTTGTAGTGCAACAATTGTTGTACTTAAGGCCAGGCCCCTCCCTAATTAGTACGTTGAGATCTGAATTGAATCTAAAATAAGCTACTAAGCCCCTGGATGTTTAGATTAACATGTCACGCAGTATCACTTGCTGTCTTGTCAGAGAATATTGCATTTGTTTATACTGCATCTCCACTAGTTGGAGTAACTGGTTCCTTTTGCAGATTACAGAAAGCCTGTCAGAGAAACGGGAAGGACCTCCATTGGCTAGGTGGAAAAAAAGATGCAGGTTGCAAGTAGAAGAGGATGAGGAGTTGCAGGCATCAAATACTGTAATGGAATGCTTGGAAGGGAAAGTGGAGGATGAAGTAGTGGATGAGGAGGAAGACGAGCAAGATTCAATTTGTGCAATCTGTGATGACGGGGGAGATATTTTGTGGTACTTGTTTCTGCATGATGAACTTGTAATTACTTGGTGAAACACTATGACTTGATGTTTTGGTTGGCAGTTGCGACGGCCCATGTATGCGTTCATTTCATGCAACAAAACTTGCTGCATCAAAATCTACATCTCAATGCAGTTCACTTGGTTTACGTCACTCAGAGCTCGAGGTTAGTACGTTTTAGAAGCCTGCAGATAATGTTGTTGGTAACTCCTCGAAAGATCCTACAAGATCATTAGCCCTAGGAAGCGTTATTAGTTGCAGGAGCTAATTAGTTTGCTTTCTTCTCTTCTCATTCTTCAGCTATTGGATCAGCCCACTTTCCAAAGCTTTAGTGCATATTCAAACATTCTGCAGAGTGTCCAAGGAATTATACAGATCTGTGTGGTCAAACATAACCTTGTTGCAAGTTAAAATTTCAGTTCTTGCTATTAGTTAAAGCTCATTTTGCCTCTTGGTAGGAGGCTTCTTATTGACTGAGCATCCTTATGAAACAAAAAGAAAGGTCAATTATGTTATCATCTTCATTATCTGGCAGTTTTAACATAATTTTACTTTCTTATTACAGGAGATGGCAGAATTCTACTGTTTGAACTGTAAATACAGTCAGCATCAATGCTTTGCATGTGGGAAACTTGGAGCTTCTGAAGGCAAATTAAAAGAGGTGATGATAGGATTATAATCATGGGAACCTATTTGTATGAAGTGCAATCAGATGCCTTCTATTGGGGGATCAACAGAAAACCTTTTTCATCTACACAGAAACTAGGATGTGCCATATCCTTGTAATTGTCCAGCAATAGATCCCTTCCATCAAGCTTCCAGCAGATTATGCAGAGGGCATTCTGTACCTATGATGCTGAACTGCTGGAGCTACATCAATGTTTCCTATCCCAACTTAATTGTAACTGGTACAGAAGGTAACTTGCTAACCATGGAAACTTATGATTGTCCAGATGGCTGTCTTTCAGTGGCACAACAAGCTTTGCAATTCTCCAAATTGCAAGTTAGGCATTTTCATCTTGCTACCTGAATCCCATATATGTCTGTGGGCTTCACAAGCAGGAGAATCACTTAAAAACATGATGGATTGTTGCTCACTTCAATTGCCTGAACATGCTGGTTCTTGGTTAAAGCTGGAAGTACACCAGTATTAGTGATGCTATACTGCAGAAATCTTGATGTCTATAATGCAAAAGACAGAATTCACAGTAATCTTAATTCATCTGCGAACGTCAGTGGTCTTGGTTGAAATGTTTAACATTCAAATATCAGACTGAAGAGTGTTTGAATTATTAGCTGGATTTCTTGCCAAAGTTCAAGATGGTCGTTATTCTTTTTCTTACATTTGAAACTCTAAAATTTAGTGGGCTTCTTCCAATCCTTGACAAGGAGAGGGAAGGAGGTAAATACTTAGAAGTCTGCACTCACAGTGACACACATTTTAGCAGCGGCCTGTAGGCTATTGGGTAATGACAGCGTGGATAATGTAGAGTTTTCAGCTCGTTTTCTTTTGATATGATTGCTTACAGATTTGTATGGTTGTTGATCATATACGCTTAGACATTAGGTTTGACATTTTAATGTTCTTGCAGGTTATTCTCTGTGATGTGGCTTTGTGTGGGAGGTTTTATCATCCAGATTGTATTTCAGTATGTAATGAGAACAGTGGTGAAAATAGAATGTTCACATGTCCAATGCACAGATGCCTTAAATGTGGTGAAGGTGAGGGGACGGACAATGAAGATGATCGGCTCTATGTATGTCGGCGGTGCCCTACCGCTTGGCACAAGAGGTGTATCAAAGAGTAAGTATTTTCCAGTGGTAAGTAATGGTGGTACTTTGATAATCTAAGCACGTGAAACCGCGCTATTTCTTGGTATACTATGTTTGTTAGAAGGCATGCATTATCAAGTGCAAGCATAATGTTATGCCATGGCATTTATACAGTTTAGTCCATTACATTTTCAGTAAGATCAATTTTGATGAGGACGATGAGGATACGGAGGGTGAGATAAGAGGTTGGAAACTGGGGAGTGCTCGTTTTCTTTATTGCATGTAAGTGGATCTATCGCATTACACTGGATGTAAACAAGGGGAAAGGTAAATGCACAAACATAATGGCCTGACTTGATTATGATTTCGTGAATATTTTAGGAAACATCCTTTGGTGGAAGATTTAGGTACTCCAGAGCGAAACCATCTTAGATTCCCTAGGCATCCAAAGCCGGATAAACAAAGTGAACATCAAACCAAGAAAAGGATCAGAGATAAAGACAATTCTTCTAGCCATATGCAGAAGGATGGTAAAATGCTCGAAGGTGCTTCAAAACCCGCATCTAAGGTAAAAAACTATACTGCTGCTGCTACTAAGCTGGCAAGGACCATGAAGGAGAATTCCCCGATCAAAAAGAATATCATTACATCAGCGACGTGTGCTGGAGGATTGAAGATGCCTTCTTATGAGAGCAGAGAAATCAACCATGAGTAAGTGATAACGATAATGGCGGTAGTATAAGGCACAGAAGTTGACCATGGAATGGGGGACGTATTATAAAATCTTGTTTCCTTGATTTGCTTAATTTTTTTCTGCTGTTATAGGCTTGACATTATTATCCTGAGTACAAAGAAGGAAATTACGGCAGATTCTGTTCGTGCAAAACTAACATTTCCTAGTACAGTGGGCTCTAAGACGAGCAAAAATCTTCAGCTTAGCAAACTGGATTCCCTGTTGCGGGTAGGTTGTGTGTGCTTGTTCTCAGCAATAAGTTTCATGATTGCTAATTGAAATAAAACTGTTATTGCAGGCATTTTACAGAGCTCTGGAGATGTTAAAAAATAATGGGCGGGAAAAAGCAGCATATATTCTCCCATATTCTTCTTTACTGCTTCTAGAAAATGCACTGGTGAGGTTCGGTGTTATTATTATTAAATGTAACTCCATTGGACACAAGATCTCCTTCCCAAATTATGAACAGGGAAAACGAGCTAGAGACTGAATTTAGGCTTTAATCATTACATTTCTTCTTATTACTTGTTTGATGATGTAGGATCCACTAAAAGTCTATTTAGCACCTTTTTTACATGGTACAAGATATACATCTTACGGCCGTCACTTTACAATGGTTGAAAAGTTAAAACAGGTAAGTTGGTGTTAAGAGTATATGCATATTGCTGAGGTGTACACATTGTACAGGTGTTTAGTGTGCCAGATAGATATTTGGACTAGGTAGCACCCACTTGCCTATTTATCTACATGAGAAATAGTCTGTCCCCTTCCATCTTCTTTGTGTCCTCTCTCTTGTTTCCTAGTTTCTAACAGTTCCTTTTGAGTATTGGCGATAGTTTAATGACGTTAATATGCTATAGGCTAGAACTGTTGAAACTTTTTCATGTTACCTGACTCAAGAAAACTCATGATGCAACCCACTTTAGGAACAGTTATAAATCAGAATCTAGGCTGATTCTACAGAAAACTTTCTGAGTATCAGAAACAATTGTGATGTTCTATTTCCATCCCTCTTGGTTTTCGTGTTGTTTTCCGTTATCTGGAACCACCATGTGATTTCATTCTTCTCCCGTGTCTTCTCTGACATTGCGATTTTAGCAAGTGTTTGTCCATTTATGAAAGCACATTGAATAAGTATCTTACACATTGAACTTAGTCAAGGTTAGATAGCATCCTCCACAAATATCTAGCTATAGGTGATTCATTAACCTATACTATCATAGTTGTTGGGGTATGGCCAGTGTAATACTTGATATATATGGCAGCTATGTTCTTGCTCATATCATTGATCTAGTATCACATTATTGATCTAGTATTACTTAAAGAATAATGTAGATTTTCCAATGAGAATATTCTAATTGTAGTTTATGCATGCTCTGTCTTTATTAATACATAAATTTATGTATCCATTTAAATCTTTGACACGTCGTGAGGACTTGCTATTGCAGATTGTTGAAAAGCTTCGTTGGTATGTAAAATCCGAAGATATGGTAAGCCTAGATGTCTGGAATCTTCTTTTACTTTGTTATGTTTCAAAAGGAGATACACGAGTGTTTTTTATAGGGACTAAATCTGGAACAAATGGCCAAGTCCTGGCAAATGGGCTGTGTTCAGCTTGGGAGTGGTAGTTAGTGGAGGATAGTAAGAGGAGACGCAGATATCTACACCGACCAAAGAGAAGATTATTCTATTCAAAAACGTCCTTGAGCCAAATATATCTTCACAAGACTCAAAATAGATAGCTTATCTACCACCACGCGGCAACACCTACATGGGCTTTTTCTTTTATACTATGTACATTATGTACATGACACATTTGCACCATTTAACTAATTGTCTAACAGGGCGAGGTGTCTCATTTCCCATTCTGCCGCTCTGAAATATATCTGTAAATTGGCATTCCCCTCTTGTTTTCACATAGTCTCCTCTTTTAAAAGACCTTCTTACGTTTTCTTATTGATGCTTGTTTATCTTCTTAGACATAGGATCAGGAGACTTCCTTTCCTTTGTTGAGTCACCATTTACATCTTCAATCTGTGATGGTTCATCATTGACAGGAAACAAAAAATGACAGATTTTCTACTTGCCTGGGAACTTTTAGGCTCACGGTGCTTTAACATTTTGAAAATGTTCATCTTAAAGAAAATTCAGGGCCCTTATGAGCTGCTGCAAGGTTGTCAGATTTAGAAAGAGGCAGTGATAGTGATATTTTCCTACTATGATGTAATAGGCAGGGCAGGTAATGATGAAACGCTCCTCTGACTCTGCCAACAACGGGCATTCTGTATTTTTGGTTAACATTCTTAATTGAAGGCGTCTTGATCAGCTACACTTCAAATTGTTCCATTGAGCATCTGATATCATTAGGAAGGTGAACATCAAGTCCTATAAGTTGAAATGTTCAAGAAAGTTTCCTGTACAATCTTCTCTTTGTGGATACTCTGTGGCAGGCATGCCTTTGAAACATAGAGTTAATTTGAAATTAGGTGGTGTTTGTCCCGTTGGAAACAATTTCGGAATATGTTCTTAAGCATTCTTGGTTCTCCTTTATGACATTATGGCATATTCCAGCCCCACAGTGATAGAGCTGTGTTAGCTCGCCAGGATTCTGTTGCAGGGTGTGCCATCTTTCTTTGACGAGGAGATACGAGGAAAACTGAGATTCTAAGTTTTCAACAGGTCAAGAAAATGGTGATGTGGAGAGGTTGGACGTTAGTTTTCTGATTGCACAAAGAAAGGTGGGAAATGATAAGAAAAGTGCTAGGTCCAAACACGCTGAAACAGAATGTGGTGACAAAAAGACAGAAAGGCATGTTATGGCTGTGATTACGGAAATTTCAGCTTATGAACCTTCAGTTTGAGCAACAGCACAGTCTATTTAAGTGAGGATTGAATCTATTAGGTCTCATGCGCGTTATGAGCTTAATGGTGCTGTTAGAGTTCCCAAATCCAATGTGGAACTCTAACAGCTTATGAACCTTCAGTTTGAGCAACAGCACAGTCTATTTAAGTGAGGATTGAATCTATTAGGTCTCATGCGCGTTATGAGCTTAATGGTGCTGTTAGAGTTCCCAAATCCAATGTGGAAGAGCAAGTGAAAAAACCTTTTAATTGTCTGAGAAGTTAGAGAAAAACGAAAGATTATAGTAATATCTATCGCTTGGGTCTATGAGACAAATTATATACAGCAGATTATGTACCGTTAGGGGTGCATTGTAGCCTCCTAGACATGTGCACATGAAGAAATGAAAGTACTAGAAAATGGAACAATTGAAAATCAAGAAACTCGTCTTTTGAAGAAATAAAAGTACTCGAAATTGGAACAGTTGAAAATTAAGAAACCCTTGTCTTTTCCTTAAAACTTTCTTGGGTGCTCCTTTTTGGATAGGATTAGATGATCCAGGTAGAATCATGACCCTGATTATTGTCTAATGAGAAAGAGAGTGTGTAGTGTCATTTATCTATCCGGTCCTCCCCCTATCGTGTTCTTTCTACATATTTCTTATATGAATGGTCATTTGATGAAGGTATAGAACTATACATTTCTGGTCCTCAGACAATGTCTGACAAGTGATGGTGGAGGAGAGTATGTTGTCAAAAATAACCAGGGCATCTAAGGACAGCTGACTGCTCCTTACGCATGTCAACAACTGAATGAAGAAACAGGAAAATCATGAATTTGCTTGATTTATTGCTAAATACAAGGGTTGCACAAAAGCTATTTGGGAGAAGCATGTCTATTTAACCAATGGGTCTTTCATGCTTGGACTATTGCACCACATCCCACATACCT
The DNA here is from genome assembly GCA_011763485.2 of Isoetes engelmannii. Taxonomy (NCBI): domain Eukaryota; kingdom Viridiplantae; phylum Streptophyta; class Lycopodiopsida; order Isoetales; family Isoetaceae; genus Isoetes; species Isoetes engelmannii. Next base: position 10,380 of record JAANSK020138456.1, read on the forward strand.
CTTTTATAATAGCACTTACCCATTTAGGAACACCAGGAGCAGCCTGATAGTAAGTTGGCTCTAATGATAAGGCGGCTTGGTCTTGTTGGCCCTATTGGGGCCAAGGTTGAAGTGTGCTGATCATTCTAGATTCTTTTTATAAAGATACAGAACTCAATCCACTTCACTCATCTAGGATGTATTTTGGGAACTGAGTCTTTGGCTAGTGTCGAATGTATGAACTTCGAGATCTAGTCATTCAAGCTTCATGCCTTCTTCTGCTTGTTCGCCAGATTGTGGACTTCTCCTGTGGAACGAATGATTTTTCAGTTTTGCTGCATGAAGAGCTCACCAAGTCTGGAAAGTTTTGTAAATATAAGAACTTCGATATTTTGCCTGCACAAGTGAGTGCGATATCTGTACCTTTATCTATTTGTTACATGAATCATCGTTTACAATATGCTTTGGTGTTGTAGAACGACTTCTGTTTTGAAAGGAGAGATTGGATGAGCGTTGCAAAGGAGGATCTTCTTCCGGGTGATAAGCTTGTTAGTGCTGTTTCTAAACCCTTCCCTCGTTTTGAAATGTTCAAGTATGCAGTTTATACAATGTACTAATTTGCCATAGCGCCTCACTGTACTTAACGTTGTTTGCACACGTTCTCTTCCTTGAAGGAAATTGAATCTTAGCTGATAGTCTAAGTTGCATGCTTTGTCGAGGGATTAAAGCAAATGCTTTTTCTACAAACCATCACACCTGTAAATGAAAATGAAAATTGTATTTACAATCTTGTAGAGACCCTTGTTTTATCTGCTATGTGAGTTTCTCCTGTGTGCAACAACTCATGTAAATATGGTGCTAACGTTAGTGAAGATATCTGCAATACTGTTTAAATACTTGTATTATCCTTAGCATTAAGATGATGATGTTTTCGCACCATTCCAAATAGCCTGAGCAGGTGGTTTCTATTTTACAATCCCTTATCTATTTGTGGAGGTTTTTTGAATGACGTTCCAAACATGAGGTTGCATTGTTGCACAGTATGCTTTTGTTAATAATTAAGTTGTTGCTTTCTTTATCTTTAAATGACACTGAAGATACAATCTGTATTATGGTTCCTTTATCAGATAGTGGGGCTAAATCCTCCCTTTGGATTTAAAGCGCAAATGGCCAGTGATTTTTCATTGCAAGCTGCAAAGTTTCAGCCAAAAATAATAATTCTTATTGTACCTAAGGAGACAAAGAGGTAAAATTTCTTAGTGATATCAGTAATTAAGTAGAGAATTGATGTAGTTTTTCTTCTCACAATCTTTTTATCATTTTTAAAGACTAGAAAGTGCTGGCTATGTCCTACTATGGGAAGATCGAGAACTACTGAGAGGAGAGGTCTGTTCTTACCTAGATGCTTTCACTTTTTAATTTATATGCAACTTTGCTTATGTTGCTATAATATGGTCTGTGTTTTTCAATTGTCAATCACGCAGTCTTTTTATCTTGCTGGTTCTATTGACGTCAATAACAACCCTATGAAACAAAGCAATATCAATCCTCCTCCTCTATACTTCTGGAGCCGCAGGGACTGGGCTCCTTATCACAAGAAGATAGCTGCAAGACATGGTCATTTATCCTATGAAATGGATGTCCAAGATCTAATACACAACCAGCAAGGTGATGTCTGTCCAGTAAATATCTCCTGTTTTCGTATTGGATTTAACATCACTAAATGTTGGAGTGCATGGGCTTAGCAGATTCTCATCCAGGATCAGAGTTACAGTATGTACCCCACCACTCAGCCCCAGCTTTGTATGCAAGCTATTTTCCTTGCCCAGAACGCAGTCTTGAAATAAACCTGCAAAGATCAGCAGATTTACAAATGCAAAATGCTGGTACAGATGAAGCAACTGGAGGGTGGATCTCTGAGTGAGATCATCGCGGAGGAAGTTTTTCATGAAGTGCCATAGTTGTGTTAATTTGCAACTATATACAGGAAAAAGAATCTTTATTATTATGTAATACACTAAACCTTTAAATTATGTCTATATTCTACTAAAATTATAAGGCAGAAATTCTACTACCACCCAGAAGCAAGCCTGCCCTTGAATCTGGCCCAGCTCTTGAATCCCACCCTGAAGCAAAGTTCTTCTTGTGGAAATTCAAAGGTTTAGTGTATTACGTCTGGTAATGCACTGGCAAAGCGAATTTCGGCAGCAATTTTTCTCGGCGACTCTGCCGCCTCGAAAAATTACAGCACGGAATTTGCTTTGCCAGTGCATTACCTAGTACGTAATGACAACATGCTTCAAATTATAGCAATATTCGCTTAAAATTTATAAGGCGTAATAATATAAAGAAATTTATCGCGGCTGCCCGCGAACATTTCTTTCTTCCGAATCATCATGGGGGAATTTGTGTGTGAATGCGGAAAAGGTGCGAAAAAAGGCCGAAGGCAGAAATACCTCCCTAAGTTTCCTTCAAGTTCTAAGATTTTATGGCTATGGAAATGTATTTTGTGAAAAAAGGTTATTAGTCATGTAACATTTCTCCTCTAAGTGTACCTAATTTCTCAATGCATAACATAAGTCGATATAATGGTTTAATTTTGCATTGTAAAGATGCTTTTCTTAAAATTATGCCTCCATTACACAAATTTTACATCCAGCAATTTCTTTCCAGCTTTCCAGGAGTAGCGCCGCCAAGCGTCCTTGTTACCCTCTTGTTCAAAGTCTATTGCTCCATCGCCTAGAGGATATTTGGGATCTGCTAACAGCCCTCGAACAAGGAGTGATTTCTCGACCCCTTGCATGAAGCTAGGTCGAATCTTGGAGCTAGGAGCTAGGCGACCATGGAGCTAGGTCGGATCACTGATGCCCTAGAGGCTATTAGGGGTTCTTCTTGCATGAAGCTAGGTCGGATCATGGAGCTAGGAGCTAGGTCGGATCACTGATGCCCTAGAGGCTGTTAGGGCGATGGGCAAGGGAAGCGCGTGAGGACAGGACTTGTCATTGCTGTCACAAGGGGGTCCTTGAGGAGTGCCATGCTCTGCAAACATGCCCCTCTTATGAACAGATTAGAGCACGGTACCCGCAGTTAGTGATCCCGGGACAGGCACTCCATCTCCTGCTCAACATTGAAGTGGTAGGAACTCTTGGATCATATCTCCAGGAGGTTCAAGACAAAAAAAATTCGGCTCTGGCCCTATTCCCTGTGAAGGTCTCCACTTTGCTCACTTAGCTTGGAATGACATCCCTTTGTTTTGTATACCACCAAGCGCATTGCCGCCACGGTTTTTCCCCAAAGGGTTTTTTTATCCGAGCCGTAATACGCTTGCTGTTTGTCTTGTACAGGTCCCATAGGCCAATTGGCCTCCATGGACGATAAAAACTTTATTCTATTCTATTCTATTCTAATCTTAAAAGAACTTAGGTTTTTTTTTTACATAGAAACTCTGTTGCTTGACTCCATTTCTGTTTCTTGACTCCCTTTTTGCAGCTTGGAGAGCTTTTAGCTATGGCTACGGTCTGCTCGAGTTTGCCATAAACTCTTTAGGGCTATATCTCTGCGCATTTCTTATGCTTGTGAGAAGTCGCTTTTAGCAGATGGATTTGTATCAGAAGAACTCTAGGAAAAATAGAGTCCTGAAATCTGTGTAGAAATCTGTGCTTAAATCTGAAAAGAGAGTCTGGAATAGATGGTCGAGCGAGAGGCGCAGGTCTGCCGTAGGCCAAATTTTAAGAAAAAGTATCTCTACGTTTTAAAAAATGTGTTTTAAAAATTCTATGCCTTGTAAAGGCTCTGGCGACGCGGACCCTTCGCGCGCCCGCCGCCTCGCCTGGCGACACCACCAAAGCCTTGACAAGGCATAAAAATTTTAAAACACGTTTTATATAATACGTATATAACATAAGTTGAGATAATGGGTTTACATATTGGGAAATCATCAAAGGAGACTACATATTTGATAGATGATTTGGCAAAGGGGAAAGTAGACAAAATATAATTATTGCTTGCCTGAAAAGTGGAATCCATGGATCATACTTATCTCAAGAATGCAAAGGCCATAAATCTACAATTTCAAAGAAAAGGATACTGAAAAATCATCAGCAAAGGTTCAAGGGTAGGCAAAATATTAAAAGGAAAATATGGCTCCAATATTTTGCTAGATTTTTTTTTTTTTACTTCAATGGTAGGGGCCGTAGGAGGAGTTCCATCATCACTTTGCTCTAGCTTTTTTTTCCTTTGATAGGTCGTTCAAGTCTGGGATCCAACACCAACAGAAAAGACATACAAGCAAACATGACAGATACAAACCTTCAAACCTGAATATAAATGTATGGCGTGTTGCCATGTTCCTCGTCCCTGTTCAAAATGGCCGAAAATGTTGCAGACAGCCCCTGCATACTGAAATTTTTTGGAGCAGGAGCAGATGCCTCTGAATGCAACTTCCTTAAATTCGGAGATTACTTCTTTAGTTGTTTCATCCAAAATATGTCATCTTTAGCTTGGACAAACTGCCCCAAGATGTAATGTGGAAGCACATGTGATCCGTGATTCCCGCCTAGAAGGGATGCATACCGCAACCGGTCATGCATAGGTGGGGCCAGTGCGACCGGTTGCTGCATGCATCCCTTCGAGGTGGGAATCACGAACAACATGTACTTCCACAGTGTCAAGGAAAAGATCAGGATCAAGGTCCAAACGCCACAGTTGGGGTTGATTGGATCAAGAATGTCTTATTTACTGCTAACAAATTTAAAAGAGCTGTGTCGATTCATATGGATTGGCCTGCTGGCAGATCCATGTCATTGATCTTGGAGGATGAAAGATCATCACCTTTAACACTCCCCCGTTTCTTCATTGCACAAATCTTCATCAATTTTGAAGGATTGAGCTAATTGAGACAAATTGAGACAAATTTTTGAAGGATTGTGCAGATCGCCATTGCGAATATTCGAATCGCCATTGCGATTATTCCAATCGCCATTGCGATTACGCCAATCGCCATTGCGAT
>JAANSK020138567.1:0-15366 GCA_011763485.2 Isoetes engelmannii
TGGAACTCATCAAAGGTGAGAAATATGAAAGGGTGTCCTTGACTCTAATGAACAGAGAATTGTCAAGTTCTGCTAGTGGTGAAGGCAAATTCTCTGTTCAGTCAGAAGATCACACTTGGTGGATAAAGATCTTTCAGGTGCCTGATGAGAATCATGGCGTTCCTCGATGGGTTTTCCAGTATACACCTATTCCTGCTTTGATTGCTGCTCACGGAATTGGAGAGAAGCTAAATATTCCTGGCTATGGAGATTACGAGATAGAATGGCACTTGGGTGCTGATTTGAAGACAATCAACTGCATTTACAATATTAAGCATGGATCTGGTAAAACTACTCACGCATGCCCATACCGTATGTATGCTAGGGTAGATATGAGAGGGAATGGAAAGAGTACTTTAGAGTTCTCTCCCGATATTGAACAAACACGAGATAAGGATGACAAGGAATTGATCCCTGTCCTTAAAATTCCTTTGAAGAGAGTGCATATATGCACACTGCATGTTTTTTTAAGAATAGTTGAGAAGATGGTCTACATGACCATACTTTTTGCCTGGAATAAGTCCCCTCAACCAGCCAGAGAAAGTTGCATGAAAGATGTGGACGTGATTGTCTAATATTGGTCTTCATGGAGGTGATTATAAGATTCTTCAAGATCCCAAGAGAGCAGGTAAGGTTCCATGCAAGACATCGACGGGTGGAGTCAAAGAAAAAAGGTCTATACCTTGCAATAAGTTTTGTAAAAACGAAAGCTTGCTAGCTGGAAAGTGGGAGGGCTACAAAGACCTCTTGGCAGCTGAAGATGACCGGACTGCGTGAGGGAGGGCAAAGACAAGAGACAAAGGCATGGAAGAATCTTGGCATTCTTGTGAGTTTGCTGTCAAAGAAGAAAATGGTGGGCGATAAGTTGGATTTGTTTGAAACAACAGTTATTGACTTCACTAACTCGTTTATAGATGCATGGGGAGAGTGTAACGTGACTCATTACATTCATATACTTCAAACCCATGGTCTATTGTTTGCAAAGGAGTATGGGAGTTTGGGAATATGGAATACACAGGGAATGGAAAAGTCACATAAACAAGCTAAGAATGCTTTCTTTATGTTCACCCAAAATTGAGGTGGGCGCGGTAACTCATTGCAACAAATGTGTCAATGGTTTTACAGAAGGATTATGTGTAAGTTTGAGAAGAAGTAGAAGGAAAAACACGCCACCACTTTGGCTAAGGTGCTTATGAAGAAGTCTCAGAAGGATAAAAAGAAGCAGGCATGGTGTAACTTACGGGCAGCTAAGAATTTGAGAGAGTGGAGATCGACTAGGATCAGACTAGCCAAATGATATGTATCTGCAATGTAATTGTTGATGTCAATTGGTACCTCTATGATTTGAATGCAATCTGTATATTTGTCGTTCACATGACTAAGGTTGTAAATGGTTCTATAGACGCCACGGTGCGAAATCGGTGCTATCATAATTTGAGGGAGCACGAATTTCGACGGTGCAAAATTGGCACTCTCTTAAAGTGAGGAAGGGGCAATTTTGTACCATAGCCACGATGCGAAATCGACACTTCTATGAATTGTGGAAGGGGCTATTTTGCACAGTAGCCACGGTGCGAAATTGGTCGGTCCATGGTTTATGGAAGCGCCAAATACGCACCATGGCTACGATGCCAAATGGGCCTTTTCCGATTATATACCACAAAGAGATCACAAAACGCATAGAAAAGCATGAAAATCAAGACTTACATGAGATATTAGATGGACATTACTAATTCTATATAATTTATGCATAATATATGGAAATTAGTTAGTTACATGGAAAATACTTAGTAATTAACATACTTAATCTTTACTACGTGTATTTACTGCGACGTCTACATGTATTCAGCTTTGGGTTATCTAAGTAAAACACATATGTATCCCATGGAATTGTACCCCAGCAGGGGAACCTAGACAATAACCATAGGATGTTGAAGTCAAGGGAATGGAAGAGGCGCTGGTCTTTATCCACAAAAGACCTGTAATGGTGCTTGTAATGGTCTCTCAGGGCAAGGATCATTATCTGCGCACAATCTGAAATGATCCGGGGTATGTAGTTATCTAGAGAGTGGGCTAAATAACTAAACCGAAGCAAGTCCTTCAACAGTTCTAGCCTTTCTTCCAAATCAGAAGAGGGTTCTAGAAGTCCCAAAGCAGATAGATTTATTATTGCATAGGATGGATTAATATCCTCCAGCGGAGGGTGCCAAGAAGCATAGCATTTCAGAATGAAATTGATTAACTGCCTTGAAAGCTCAGTTGTTGACCTGGTAAGCTGTCGGAACTCCTGAAACTCGCAAAAAACTACACCTAAACTATTGCATCCATTTGTCCTGGGGCATGCCTGCAATGAGTCTGGGTCAGCCCAGCGAGGATTTTCTCTAACAATCAGCATCTGCAAACCAAGGATCCGACAAGGAGCTAAAACTATTCTAAGAAGGGATGCAACCAAGGAGCAGACAAGGAAAATGCCAACAAGGAGCAGAAAAAACGCAAGGCCGAGATTTGGAAGAAGGGAAAAAGACAAAGGCAATGAAGACAAGATGTGTATTTAAAACAAACTAATGTACACACTGTTTGTGTATAAAACTAAAGAAAGGTGAATATATATATACTACCTGTATTTGTACAAATACACGTATATTTAACCAATGATGTTGCTACAGTGCACATTAATAATCTAGATGGGTATTATCCAGTTCCATTATGTTTATATACATATACTTATTGACATTCTTACACTATTATGATACTACAAGTATCCAACCCATTAGTTTGACACCATATGAGGTGGATCATCACATCAAAAGGATCGGGATAATTGCGTGTGTGATTTATAGCAACAACGGTGAGCCAATCTTCAAGGAGTATACCGAGCCGGCGGCACGTATAGAGGTCGCTATGATGGTATCTCGATCAGGGTCCATGCAGTAACAACAAAAGCCCTAAACCTGAGATGTCTACCTTGCCACTTAATGCATGTCTATTTATATCCCAACATAATTATTGGTTGTATATACATACAATTATTGGCTGCATTATTGAGTATGTTGTACTTACTATATACAGGTATTAAAATAAAATCAACAGAATATTTATATTAATTAAGGAATTAATTGGTCTATAGGTGTGTATTAAATATTGTTGTTGAATAGGTTTCCTTTTTCCACTATTATTTGCCCTTAACAATGGTTACTTTATTCAAAATATAGCAGCATCGGCACGTTGCGAAATAGGTCCTTCCATAGACTTAGGAACATGCCTTTTCGTACCGTGGCCATGGTGCAAATTATGTCCTCCCATATATTTAGGAACAGGGTTTTTTGCACCGTGGCGACGGTTTATTGAAGCCAACCCAATAAGGTTCAAGATCCCATTCATTGACAACAGCTATATTAATTAGATCAAACAAAACATAAGATTTTAGAACTAGTAGAGACAGCAATTAAAAAAGCTCATATATTGATTTCATATTGTGATTACAAAAAACTTCCTAATTCAAGCATCCCCTGAAGTATCTGGCTATGGCATAGTCCCTGTCCAGCACAGTGACGCGTCCCCTACGCACACAACATTTGACACTGTCTTCAAAGAGGCTAATTAGATGGGCCTCAGCCGCTTCCTGCAAAATATCCAAGGCCTTCGCCTGGACTCTGTTCACCTCATACTCCTCGGGTGGAATATAATCTGGGGCTCTTTCCCTCCTCTTCTTCCTTTTTTCCTTTCTCTTCGCATAAATTTCGTTCATCTCCGCCTTCGCCATTCTAGCAAAGCAAGCTTTGGAATCTGAGGCTGGGTGCTCGCCTGCCAATATCTGATCTCCCGTAAAGCTTGCATGCCAGGAGTAGCACCCGGTAACTTCCAGGGCTGCCAAATCTAACATTTGGCTACCCTTCCTTCCGTTTCCGCTTATTGCCAAGCTTGTCAGTTTCCTTTGCTGCATCTCTCTCGACGTGCCTCCAGATAGGAATTTGCCTTGGAGGCTTCTGGTCAGACTTCTTGGGCATATTCTTCTGCTTACAGCGAGATTTCGAAGTTGTCCTGCTGGATCCAGGTTTCCCTTTGTCATCATCTTTCCCTTGTTCCTGCTCATTCCTATTCTACTGTTCAGTGTGCTCATTCCTATCCTTGCCATCTCCATTTGTTTCGTTCTGGATGACATTAGACTGATCAAAGATTATCATGCTCTGATTATTTCCTAATAATGGGAAGGTATTCGGAAGCGTACTCTGGTTCCATTGCAGCATGTAAGGATTTGGTGGGTTTGAAGTAATATATTGAATTTCATTATCTATCCACTGGAATGCTCCCCTCTGCATGCCAGACATTGACATCATGAGTCTAGGCTACATGACAATACTCCCGACAAATGCCTTTATTGTCTTTGCACCGGGAGTGGGAAATGGCAGTCTGGAGTCAGGATTTATAGCCGTATCCACAGCGACGACAATGGAGTCATCCGGAAAAGGGAGGTTATGGCAGACTATGGTGTCCTTGAAGACCCCCTCTGCCACGATCTAACTGCAGTTCAGCAAGGAGACCCTTGTGGGAAGCAAGTTAGCGTTCACAAACATGTCATCCACACTGTTATTAATGTTCCGGATGACATTCCCTAGGCGATCCTGGTCTCTTTGCGAAAGTGTGGTGTCACCTGCATCCTGATGCCCTGGAATTGGAATAACTACCATAGACACTGCACTTGAGCTAGTACCTGTGGCGCAAGAAGAAGATGAAATGAAACGTAAGGTCTGACCCGATCCCATAAAGCCCTGAGAAGAAAAAAGAGGTAGTAGCAAAAAATGGCATTTCATAAATTGTGGACATGACCTTTTCGCACTGTGGTGACGCTCCCATTAGTTTAGATGGCAAGTCCCATTCATTTTTGCACACTGTCATCACGGTGCGAAAAAGGGCTTTTCATAAAGTGTGCTAAGGGTGTTTTCACCCCGTGGTTACCCTCGCCATTATTTTGGATGGAGAGAACAAGTGAACATGACATAAGACATAGATCTCAAATTTAGTTAAGATTTGGCTGACGAGCTTACATTAATTTTAAAAAAAGACGAGCTTCTCACAAAAAAAGCTTCTATTATATTAATATAAAAATAAATCAAGTACATTTTTTTTTTTTTTTTTTTTTTTTGCCTCTGGGCTTGGATTGTTCGTGTCGAATGCTTCTAAGTCATCTTCATTCACTGCAGCTCCAATGGAATCTAACAGATACAATATGTCAGGCTCCTTTTGAGCACATGAAAACCGTAGTGTTTCCTTGTCTGCTCCACTCAAACCTAGTGCTGCTTTGTTTGCAAGGACAGAATACATGTTGAATCCTCCAAAGACGAAAACAGTTATATCTCTATCTACTGCTACAACTATGTCATAGTTTGTGGCGAGGGGAACATGGTTGCTAGCTAAGACAAAGCTTTCAACTTCAAGACCTTCTTTACTCCAGATGGACTATATTTTTTGTTGTGAAGGTAGCCCATGTAATGTGCAATACTGGCATCCCTTCCCAGCGTGACTTGCCTTGCACATAAGTCATCAATAAATAATTCCTGCACAATCAAGCATCAGAATAGAGGAATGTAATGAAAAAACCAAAAGCAGGTGAATGCCTCTCTCCTGTCACGTTCAAGAATAGATGGGATCGCTATCGAAAAACATGACCTCGAGTCCTCACGATCTGTGAACTCAAAAGCGTTGTTTGAAGAGCTGGGAGCTTCAAATGGGACATCTGTGCTGTCACTTCCTCATACCCTACTTCAGCTTGCTACAGGACTATGTCAAATGCGTCCGCTGGAGGGATTGAAGACCCATCATAAGTAATAGCCTCTATCATTGGTCTGGGAACATCTGTTTGAAAGTCTATAAGTCCACCTAGGCCTACAACATGGGCATAGATTTGACTTACTATCTCGTCCTCTCTCATCCCAGTCACTTGAGATATATCAGGCAGCAACAAGTATGGTTTTCCACCTATGTGGATAGGATGTGCTTCAGATAATCCCAACTAGACAGTTGCTTCTTACTAACTTCCTCTTCCAATACCACCTCATCATCTTCATTTTCGAGCATGAGCTTTTCTTCCTCATGATCTATCAGCTTCTCCACTGGTGAGGGAGGACATTCTGTCTGACCAACCTTCACACTTGAGGAGGACTCTGCAACTTGGTGTGTCTTGTTGTGAATCACGTATGTGCTGAACATGATATCTAGGCTGTAAAAAATTTCTTTGCCATCTTGCCTGCACAGTTTTGCATGAAGCCTTTTTAAAGACCTTTTAACCCGGTCTTGGTCAGGCTTCGGAAACATCTTCAACAATGCCTGCATGCTCATGGAAGGCGAACCAATTACAGGACATGGTTTCATCTCTGATCAAGCTCTACCCACGAAGCTATCAAGAACGCTCCCATATGCATCAACGTACCTGTCACACTACCCCATAAAGTCCATTATTCAAACAAAAATTATTGTACACAGTAGTTGCATTGACAGGCTCTTGTACTTCCTCCTCGAACTCCTCTGGATGCTTTTGACGGAATTCTCATTCTTTCTCGACTATTCCGTCATACCATGTGCTAAACAACTCCTAGGCCTTATCTAATCTGTCCTTTGTCATTCTCTCTGCCCAGCGCCTCAGTTTAGGATATTTTGGAGTGCCTTAATAGCCGCTTGATATGCGGGAGCTAATGACAATGTAATCACGGTGCGAAAACAACACCCCAATATGTTATGCTAAGCACAATTTTGCACCATGGCTACAGTGCGAAAACGGTCCTTCTACATTTTGTGCTATAGGCAATTTTACACCGTGCCTACGGTGCAAAAACAACCCTTCTATACTTTGAACTAGACACCATTTCGCACCGTGCCCACGGTGCGAAAACAACCCTTCCACATTTTGTGTTAGAGTCTATTTCGCACCGTGGCTACTGTGAGGCTACACTGTTCCAGAAAATAAACTTATTGCCATGCAATTTACCATGGGATTTGAACCCAATGCATCCAAGTATACTTCTATATATTATCAAATACAGAGAAGTACTGGTGGTAAACAATCTTTTGTCTTATGTAGATCTTTCCTTCATTTTTCCGACTTTTTCACCATTGAAACAAAAGTAAAAAACATTGAGGTCACATTCTGCCTCTAACATTTTTCTAACATCAAACAATGTCCAATCTTATTCAACTCTATGGCTCTTGTATGGCTGACCATCCTTCAGAATGATATTGTGGTAGCAGCAATGTCTAACATGTATTCCAAAAAAAGTAAGAGCATAAGAGCATAAGGTAAAATAGATACAAAGTTCAAACTACAAGAGGATGTAACTATCGTTGAACAGACTGTGAAGTAGTAGCCACGGTGAATGTACTTGATTTATTTTTATATTATTTCCGGAAGTTGTATTCTACAAGGAGCTCAATCAACCCCAAATACATACTAGGATACGACACAACACTGCAAAACTTTGAGGCATTTATCAGATGGAAAATAACCTTAGACTTATCTTAGATAATACAAGTAAAAATAAGGTCTTGAGCTTGAAAACCTCTATGATACGGGTTTGTATTTGTCTACAAAATGCATTCAATTTAATAGCAAACTATATTATGGATTTTCCTTTGGTAGATTTGCAACACTTCCAAAGCAACTTGCTAATAGAGTATTTCGTAGATCAGAGAGGCAACTATAATCTCCTTGCAGGTTCTCACCTTACGTATACCTTGGAGTGGAGTTTCTAGGTATATTCAATTTGAAAGCAACAACCTAAACTATTGGGCTACACGTCTTGTGCTCTAGTCATACACTATAATGAATAGACAATGGTTGAAACACTAAACTCCTTTTGTTCAACTTATTGATTAAAGCAGCTTACATTGTATGGTGTGCACACATTAGAGTTCTGATGGGATTTGCTAAGGGCCTTAACTTGGCGCCAGCGTGGAAAACGTCGAGCAAATCTTGTGGCCGGCATGTACAGGGTTTTTTAAGCCAGGCCTGGAGCTCCGTTCCACGTGTCGTTCATACGCAAGTTCGCCAAGCTCTGAGGCCTTTTGAGTTTCAGGTTTGGTAGGGTGGGAAAATTTATTGCCGCCATTTTTATTTTTATTTTTATTTTTATTTTTATTTTTATTTTTATTATTTTTAGCAGGGTTCCCTAACGGGAGGTCACCCAAAAATGCTTGAATTCTAGCCTATCCACGTGTGGCGACACGTCAGCCAAATTGATATCTGCCGTCGGATCTATAAATTTCTTCATCAACGGCTCAGAAATTAAGAAACTACTAAAAATTGGCCTTCACCGTTCTTTCACAGTGCTCGACGATCCTTTCACTTCGGGGGCTCCAGGGCCGATTGAATGCGCGGTAAGTCCTTATCCATCTTGTTCTCGGATTATATTGAGGTTTTTTTTTTCTAGCTTTTTTATGTGGTAACATGTCGAATGTTGCTATTTTGCAGGCCAGATGATGTCCGGTTGCCGTTTGAGCGGTTTGGGCATGTTAAGGATGTCTATCTTCTGAAGGATTATTTATACAGGGTATGAATGCTTTTAAACCATGTGTAATATTTATGCTTTATTTTTTGAAGATGGTCTGCTCTGATTTAAGGCATTTGAGGCATTTGGCCTTTCAACGGCTTGCTTCAACCTTCAAACTAAGCATGCAGAGGTCTTCGAATTAGAAGGGAATAAAATAGAGGTAAGTTTACAGTGGCTTGCAGTGGCTTCAACCTGTTCGTAAAAGAGTGTCTTTGACGAAATAGACATTATCCACTGTAGGTGAAGACATTATCCGCTGTAATTGAAAATGGATCTGTATTGGATTGCAAACTATCTGCCATTTGCCTAAAAAAACAATGCGTAGGGTTTGGGCTTTCCCATAAGCCATCGATTATGTGCTGAAGTAGAATGCAGGTGGAAGATATTTTTGGCTCTGCAATTATTTTTTTAAATACAAGATGAACGTCTTGTACAGATGCTTGAACTTATGTTACTGCTCGAAGTGATGGAAGATGGGATGACAAGACGGCCTTCTCTTAAGAATTGTTCGTTGGTGTGTTTCCCTAACAGGGCTTAAAGTCGGTAATCTGTTCCTCTTATTGTCTTCTCAAAATTTGCCAGAGTTTGTTTAGGACATGTTTTGAAAATGCATCTCAAGTTGTGTTCATCTCTAAAATATGCTACATATTACATCATATGTATAAGTTTTATGTTTCTGTCTAATTTCTTTACGTGCTAAATTGCTACTTCTTGCAGCCTTCCTCAAAAGTGTCTCGTGCTGGTGGCGAGAATGTGAATAAGCATTTTTGCAAATTGAAAATTTATGCCGTTGGCGTAAGTAATTTGTCAATTTATCTTCTTTTTCCTTAGTTGCCCACGTTATAGTCAAGATTGAGAAGCATCACAGGTCTACGATTATTTTCCCATGAGTGCAGCATAAACCTACTGCATTCAGAAGAATCGAAAGCTGCGAGTTGTATGTGCCTCATTTTGATTGATACATATCAGGCTTTATGATTTACGTGATTTATTGTGCTATATATTTGTTGACAGATTTTCTCTGAATGCATGTCATGTTTCCATGGATGCTTTACTTTGCATGAAATTATCCGAGCACCAAGGCATAAGGAAATTCCACTTTCTGGATTTTGATGTTGTTTATCTTCCTAACATTAAGAGTTCAAATTTCCATGTTCCAGGGAGCTACATTTCTCCATAGGAAAAAGGGGCTTTATGCTTCAAAATTACCTTGCCAAGCTAGATGGAAATTATCAGCCTTTATCCAATAGGCCAGCATGCTTGCACATAAAAAATGATGCAATAGGTGGTATCTATTTCTTGCATTTGTCAAAAATGCTTAAAGGACTTCCTTAGCATTTCCATGCTGAGGATTTAACATAGTCTAGGAAAATAGAACACTGCCACATTGTCAACTGTGCAGTTGCATCCCATAAACATCCACATTTTGCATATCTCTTAACGGTTGCTGCTTGAGCAACCCTATGAAAACGAAATTCAGATCCCAAGTTGCAGTTGTGGACATTGGTGAGCTATCTATATGGCTATGCTGGATCCAACTTGCAATTAGATCATTTTACGTTTTTTATACTGTCATATTCCACCGGTGATATTACAAGAATGAGCCCCGCACCTTTGAAGATGTCATTATTGTTGCACAGACTTGTGACAGAACTGGAGTTGTTGCTAGTAGGTACGCTTAAATGATTGTTTAACCTCAGCTTTTAGAATAAGAGAATTTGGATTAAGGCTTCTCTGGATACTTGTGTGCAGGTATGATGAGGAGATTAGTTACTTATTGAGAGCTTTATAGTGATGAGAATAAGCTGCAAAGAGCATCTAAATTTGTAATTTCAGCACGCATAATATCTCAATGGACCACAGGAGCTGTACGTAGTTTTCCAGCAGAGTGCACTACCCCGAATCTCACTGAGCTTTCCCACTTATTCTTGCTTAGTATCTTCATGCCCTATGCTGCAAATGCAACACTTTCAACTACCAAACCCAGATTTCCGAACTATTCTGATAATTCATAGACTTTTTCTTAGTTATTTTGTTAAATTCTCTTCTTACTTATTCAGATATACATTATTGTCAAAATTTTGTTCTTATTGCCAGAAGAAAGCCATGCCACTCTAATGGGGTTTGATGAACCTCTAATTTTGAGGGTGACCACATCTTCATTCTATTAAAAAGATCCAATAAGTTTTGGCTCCAAAGCAAGCACTGTATCATCTCTCTTACATAGTGCCATGTTATCCTTTCATAAGACCATTGTAAGATGAACGCATTACCAAGAAAGTATGATTTTTCATTGCACCAAACCATGCAGTGCAAATACTTGCAAGCTTTTTTTTGAAAGCGGAAATTATTGAGAAGACTTTTGATGATTTTAAGCATTGAGGATTGTGCATACCAATGTTCTTGTTGTTAATGGGTAAACCCCATGTACATTATTGGTTTGGAGTTAATAGTATTACTGTTCTTATTTATCATAGACGTTACCAGGGTGCTTTAGTTCGTGGATGCATTCTTTATTAATTATAGACGTTAGTAGGTGCTTCAGTTTATATAGAATGGTATTATTTATCCAAGGTCCGGATGGGCATATCCTAATTTCATGCCCAATGAATTTTTTATAAACGAAAGTAATGCAACAAGGGAGATGGACCTTCGTAATTAACTAATAGTAGTGCCAACTTCCAACCAAATAAAACGTTACTAATGTAGCACCGAATGGACAAGAGGTAAGCATTAAATGCTCATTGCTTCTTCATACTGTGCAGACTAATCTCCTAATCATTCACACACCTCTCTACATCACACGCAAGGAAGTTACAGCCAGGCTTCGTCGTGAAAGCTTTGCAGCCTCAGTTCACATATGACAAGATTTAATCTACTAGTTCTCCTACTTCGGTTTCTATTTTTGTTAGTTCTGTAAAAAATCTACATGTCATGGACCTATTACCAATTCTACAATTATAATCATTCACTTGCAACCTGCTCCCCAAACTGCCTCCACAGCTGCTGTTAGCCATGAGCCTATGCAAGCCTCCACGGCAGAGATAGTTGTGCAGACAGATGCACAGGATGTGTCGTCTGTAGCAGAAGTAGGTACACAAACATAGGAGGACCTTAGCACCTGCGTCCAGGACACCCCAGAACAGGCACGTGATCTTAATTTGCGGATCGTGGGCCTACTTGAGACGGGGGCAGAGCGGCCATAGAGGAGGCCGAGAGATTCTTCGCAGACACCATGCACATTCAGGTTCCGGAAGTTACTGCAGCTAGACGAGTAGGCGCACAGTGGCTGGATCGTCCCCGCCACATTCTAGTCCAGTTTTGCACTTCATGGGACAGATTGTCAGTGTTGCAGCATGGCAGTCACCTTAGAGGCACACATTTCTCAGTCCAGGAAGATTTGACTCCACTGCAGCTATCCCGCCGTCATGAGAGCTTTGCAAGGTCAGGGAAGCACGGGCGCAGAAGAAATGGGCTGTGTACAGAGCTGGACAGGCAATAATTCGAGATACCTGGCCCCCAAATCCTTGGTTGGTTGCAGCTTAGTTTGTGATCCTCCGCGTAGCTTAATCTCTGTAAATAGCAAACGTTAAGTATGTATAAACCAGAAATGTTTTTGTTAAGAGGAGGGCGTTGCCCCTCCCCAGTTTGGTTGTTTCTTTGACTTTGGTCCCTTGTATTGTCGTCACATGTTCGATTGGATGCTTGCCTAGTGGCGTGACGTTAAAAATTCTTATCTTATCTTATCTTATCTTATCTTATCTATTATTTTTTCGGCATATTCTTAAGTATTTATTTTGCATTCATATGCAATGCAATTGACATATTTGATCACATACTGCAAAAAATTGCTATTTTGTTCCACCATACAAAAGCCTCCTACATTCATCTACTCCAAATAGTCTATACCTCGTACAAAAACAACATGAGCCCATTAGTTGTTTCGAAAAGAAACCAAACCATGGTTCCTACTAACCTTTAATCCCATCCTAGTTTGGCTCCTTCTAAAGCTTCCTCTCTTCTTCTTTTCCAGTTCTTCTTTGCTATTCCTATTCTACCCTTTCCCCAACCCTGCGTTTCTGCTAGTTATTTTTATTTTTATTTTTTTCACGTTTGCACAAACGAGGGTTGGAACATTAAGTCCCTCTGAGGCTATCCACGTTGCAGCCAGCTAGGTTTTTTGTCCAAGTGGTTAGCCTCACAATCGTTGGATTTGATCTAAGGTCAGGAAAATTTATGGAAATTCCAGGCTGTCGTGCGTGCGTTGGGAAGTTATGCCCGAGTGGGAGAATTTTTCTCCTTCTCGCTTAGTATTCTGGACGAGCTTGCTGCCATCGCTGGTCGTAGGATCATGGATTAAAACGGGAACAGAGGGCGAGATTGGTATCTCAGAGGTGCTGTTTTCGACCATTTTGGGCGGTTTAATTTCAATACTTATGAGCAGCCAAGCTTTAGTAATAGTCAGGGTAAGTGGGTCTTCGGCAGTTTTCACCATAGCCATTTCTCAGATTGCCAAGCACCTTGCTTTGGCCATGGATGGTTTGGGTCTTCGGCAGTTTTCACCATAGCCATTTTTCAGATTGCCAAGCACCTTGCTTTGGCCGTGGATGGTTTGTATAGGCTTATGGGCAGCGCTTCTTTTTTTCCGTTTATCTTTTATCCTACGGCCAGCAAAATTAAAAATTCCCCTGTAATTCCCCTTCATACCCTTCCATCCATCTAGAAAACAGGAAGCGATGCAGAAATTGGCCAGCAGAGACATAATTCTTTTACAGAAAGTGATCACAGATGATGGTTGCTGTCACTTACGTTTCCTTTGTATTCTATGAAGCAGGAGGCCTAAAATGCCTTAGCGTTCCCCTTTGCATCTCATGGCAGTGAAGGAGATGAAATGAAAGGCTTTGATGAGAATGGTGTTCTCTTATTTAATTTACTTAGGTTTGTTACTACTGGATAGATCTGGGGCATGGGGAATTATTTCGGGCTCCTTATCCGCCAGTGGATCTATGTTTAAGTTATTCCGGAGGCAAAGCTATGGATGATCTCATAAAAGAGCTGTTAGATTGCGCCTTAGATGCATGGAATCATAGTCTTATGCATGTAAACCAATCACTATCACGGAAACATATCTTCTAGCATTGCAACATGCAAATATCTTTACTATGTTGTTTCACATGTTTATATCTGTTCAATCTTGCAGGTCCATACCTGTTTTATTTCAGAGCTTCTATTGTGGATTAACACAAATCGAATTGGTTTGTTTGGTTGACAACAGGTAAAGTTTCAAGTCCAAATCCAAAGATTTGCTTGTGGAGCTAGGCTTGTAACAATTTGGGCAATGTTTCGATTGTTTGCAAGGCGGGAGAAAGCATCAATGGTAGCTCTTCCTATTTGATTCCTTATCCTTAACATTTGATTCCGTGCACTTCCTACAAGGTCCATCTTGAGGATTTTGTATGCCCCATTTTTTTGGAAATTTGAGAGCTTTCACATATTTCTTGTACCGAAACAGCTCTATCCTATTGTTGCACAAAGTAGAGAAGCTTTATGGAACCACATATTGCCGAATTTTCTATTTTTGGCTATTTGCTTTGTGCACATGCAAGCCAAGGTCATATTTAGTTTGATAGTTCTAATCAACTATGCAGAGTGGATAGAAATTTTATCCTAAACTTATGTCTGCAGTATTTGAAAAATCATGGCATTTTAGAAGGTGGTAAGCTACAAACCATATGTACAAAATAATTCAAGCCTTACTGTGTACAAATGCTCTGTTCTCTGATATATCTGCATTAGATGTAATTGCAGCAGTAAGATCAGGTATGTCTAAGCATCATATGTGCTCACAATTTCACTTGTTGGCATGCCTTCAATCTGTGTAACTGATAAACTTGTGATAAAATTATGCAGGTTGGACAAATTGTACAAAACATTGTGAATGATAGGTTTGGCAAATGCTTGCTAGAACTTAGTGGGAATAATGCAACAGTAGTAATGGATGATGCGGACGTGTCCTTATCTATTCGCTCGGTCTTGTTTGCTGCCTTAGCTATTCGCTCGGTCTTGTTTGCTGCTATACGGACAGCAGGGCAACGTTGCACTACTTGCCGGAGATTGGTATGTAAATCAGCCAAAGGTTTGCGGTGCCTACTAATTTAGATTCCATATTTGAATATGGACAAGCACAACACATTTTGCTATATTGCTGTTTTGGGGATTCAAAATATACTAGATAAACAATGTTTTTATGGAGAGTTTACTAAGTAGTTTTATACCTTCCTGCAAACTTCACTAGGACCGCAAAACATTTGAATGATCACAATCATACACTTTTTTGGACTATATCATAGACCTTCACAAATGCTATTCTTCCTTTGTGATAAGGAAATGTCAACATTCTAGATCTGAAAAAACATTATCCCTGTGCTCTTATACACAAACATCTGCAAGATGGAGGATGATCTATTTCTTAGTATGTCACGAAACAAGCAGGAAGTCTTGTCTGAAGCAGTCTGTATCAGGAGCTGGCTTGATTAGCTGTAACAAACATCAACATGTCCAGATAGAAGTATTCTCTCTACAGGTAGAAACCAGAGGAGGTACTTCAATGGCCATTGTGGTTTTAATCGTACATCTGCCTGGTAGCATGCTACATAGAGGACAGTTATTGCTAGGTGCTTTCCCATCAACATGCATTACATTTCCATGCCCAGATAGAAGTATTCTCTCTACAGGTGGAAACCAGAGGAGGTACTTCAATGGCCATTGTGGTTTTAATCGTACATCT
>JAANSK020138678.1:0-15364 GCA_011763485.2 Isoetes engelmannii
AAAAAACACAAAGATCCAAAACACAATTCCATTTTCGAAATTGTATTTGGGGTTTGCTTCAATCCGAAAACAAGCGGGGGCGGGAGAAGAATCTACTACTTCTGGATCGCTGACATGGCGCAACCAGATCCTGAATTGATGGCGGGGTAGAACGAAACACTCGAACCAAACTGTCTGACCTAGTTCTTGACGGGCACGAAAAATCATTACTGACTCAGGTAAAGCACCCCCAAAGCACCATGTGTCCAGTACAAAGGAAGTGTCCCCCACCTATGGGCTTTGACCCATCATTGTCATGAATGGGGCCACACGACTTCTATGTGTCCTCAACTTCCTCAGGTACAAGTTTAGTTTCCTGGCACCAATCAGACTGCGTCTGTTTGGCTTACCGCATATCAACTATGGATTGCCAATGGCAAACAAGGCCCAGACCCCCAGTTTAGTCGGCCACCAAGGGCGCCAGCACGACAAAGACAGCCTCAGCCAGCTCAGGCTCAGGCACTCTTGGATCAACATGCCCAAGAAGAAATCTATAATGCTCTCAATCCACTTTTGCAGTCTTCCAATTGGATTGGCATTGTTTCGCTCCAGGCACAATCACAACTGGCTTTTGCTGTTGATGTTATTCCAGCTACAAAGTCTGTCCATTTTACTCCTGATTTGGAAAAACTTATGGCTCATGTCCGTGAAAGTATTCTCAAACTTATGCAAGCTGCTGAAGGGTGCATGTTGGCTAATGTTCACGCCACCACGCGTGCCCAGCAACGCACAACTGAACTCAACTCTTTGTTACCATCTACTCCGAAGAGCACTTATCCTAATATTGCAGCTGAAGTTGAGTTATTGAATGAAGTCTCAGCCTCCTTGCCTATGGAAGCAGCTCCACTGGATCTTGCTAATCCGCTCGCGCATGTGCCCTTAGAATTACAAGAATAACTTGCAAAAATCAAGAATCCTTTAAGTTTACCCATCATCCTGAAGCTTTGTCCTGCTCTTTGTAAATAGCTGCCACTTCCTACTGTTCTAGTTGGTGCTGTTGCCACTTCGACGCCCACAGTGCACGCTACAGTTAGCAGTTAGCAGATCAATCATGTCCAATCGATGGTGGGAGTGCTGTTAATATTATTACAGATAAATTACGGTGCCAACTTGGGATTCAACAACTTTATCGTGCTCCTTATAATATCAAATTGGCAAATGGTCATATCACGCGACCACAAGGCGCCACGCCTAAAATGACCATTAATATTGGTGATCTCACCTTTCTGTTCGAGTTTGGTATATGGAAGGCAGGAGAAAATCCTAATGATTATGAAATGTTGGTTGGACTGCGTCAAGGCAAAAGTATTCATTATTGGGGTACTGATCAGCTTGTCATTATTGATGGCCAGTTGAAAACATGCCAATTAATTTCTGTTGAACACGATGAACCTTCCTTGTCTAATAGTGATTCAAATGTTGTTCAACCTACTTTTCAGGTTCAAGCTCCCCCTGCGGGCTTGCCCCTCTCTTCATATCTGGAGTATGCCAATCCTTGTGGAGATATGACTCTGGACAACGATGATGCAATAGCAGCTTTGATCGATTCCTATTTAGCACATTGCAATCGGGTGCAAGGTGCCAATCCCCCTGAGCAAGATGACACACAACACCCTTCTTCTGCTGAGATTGAGACCATGCTGAACCAATCCTTGGTGGATGCAGCACAACCTCCCGTATTTTTTCACACGGCCAGTTCTGAACCACCAGTCTTATTGTCACCACCGGCGCATACCGTTACGGAGGATGATGTAGTCCCTCATATTCAAACACCCAACGTTCCTCTAGATGGAGTGAGTGGCGACACCCAACAAGATATATCTGGGTACATGCTCGCTATAGATCTTCTTGTCAACATCCTTCTGCATGTGAGCATCATGTAAATGTTTGACATGAGCTTTCTGGACACCAAGAAGCAATGTTTCTGTTCATCAGTTTGTCAAACATACTTCTTCACTCATCTAGCCAACTCCATTTGACATAAATATACTAGGAAAATAGCGCTTTGAGAAAGAGAATAGAAAATTTGATGGCTTTCCTTTAAGTAGCAGGGAAAATGAATTTGCCACTTGATGGATGACATAGATTAGTGAAGCAATTAGTCAATTGATCATGTTTGCTCCTTCCGTGACTATAATCAAATCTAAAATGGAAAGGTCAAGGGCAAAAAGATGCATAGTTAAAAAGTTACAGAAACGTTTTGTACTTGGGATTGCTCAAGCTACTGGGCCTAGTTACCTTAATCGCTAATGAAATGTAAGTGAGACAACATATGAATTTGTAGATAACTAGGAACACGATAAGACCTTGTGATATCGAGAACATCACGGACAGAAGCACAATTCCTCATCATTGTGTCTTCTTTGGCCATTAACTGTTCCGAAATTTCAGAAGCAGGAAACATGAAAGAACCTTATAAAATCGTGAGCTTGACTCAAATATGAAATCAAATAAAGCCTGAAACCCATGGAATACCTCCATCCCTCGGCGCAACGGATTCTACTAGTCCGCACCTTCGCCATTGCAGCCGTGGGATGCATATCGTTTTAGCTGGTCTGAATAGGGGCAGTTGGGTCGTCCAGCAGGCAGTCATCAGGTATATTCGAGTATATTCTAGCATATATACCTAGAATATTCTACAGTACCACATAAGGGAGGGCTTGCCCTTAGGGGCAGGGCAACCCAAGGAAAAAAAAACAAATTTTATTGTTGTGGTTGTTTATGGTTGGTTGTTCCCTTTTTTTATTTTTTTTCGTTTTTAAACCAAAATAACATCATCTTCCATGAACAACCACAACAATAAAATTTGAATTTTTATTTTTATTATGGCAATATCAATTAATGGGTCTATCACTTAATGGGTGTATCACTTAATTATTTTTGGGATCATTGGATCCCAGAATATGCCTAGCATTATCCCAAATCAAGTGCCCAAAATTTTACACCTCAGCCCCCTGTATCCTAACACGCTCCCCAAAGAATATGAAATACATAGAATACGAACAGATACCAATAGTCTTGCAAAAAATACAAAACATTGTAAACATGATGTAGCCAGCCAGCGGCCTGTGCATCTGGCGGAAGTAACAGAGAACAGAAGTTCTAGACGACGAAATTAAAATATCCTCGAAGACGGTAGGGGACTGCGCATCCCAGATACTGTATGCCCATCACCCATCACCGCATCTGCGCGATCGGTCGCGCCAGCTGCAGTTACAAATGAATGAAGAAGAAGCAAATACAGCTTGAATCATGAACAACAAAGGAAGTGGCGGAACCAACCCCTTCCGAAAACTGCAGTCGCAATGATATGAACAGAATGAAATATAACTTGGAAGATACGAAATATAGATGGAAATATCAAATTTGATTATATTACAATGCAAAAGAAGAGGGGCTGTACATGACAAACTCGGCTTTACCAGAACATAGCTCTGAAAAGCAGTGCACAAAACATGGCATAGACTCTGAATCTGTAGCCTTGCAAAGAGGCACAAACAATAAGAAGAAAAAACATGGAACAATAAACTCCGTGGGATTTGAACCCACTATTCCACGCCCCAGGCTCTGTTACACAGCCATGAACCGCTGGATCGCACCTTCTGCCTCAAGGTCCATCTACTCTTCGCCAAAAGACCCTACATCCAAAAAACCCTGGATTTCAGAGCCATGCTATGCCAGATCTACTCGTCCGCTCTGTGTTGCCCCAGCTCCTCGCTCCTCGCTCTGTGCTGCCATAGCCATAGCTCCTCGCTCTGTGCCCGCCCGCCCAATTTTAGAAGCCCCCGTGCACGCACAAGGGCTGCTATTCGCGCACCATGCAAACCCAGGAAGAAAAAAAGCCCCCCTTCCCCCAAAATAGCCCCACCATTACAAAAACCTTACCCCTCACCTAATTTGGGGCCCCATCTCACGAGGAGGAGGCTGAATCTCGTACTATTGGCCAACTGCCAGTATTCTCTATAATAGGATGACGAATATACTTTACATTTACAGGTGAATCAAAATTTATATTTTACAATTGCAGCCCAAGTGCCGGCTTACTCAGCTATGGCTTCCAACCCATCATCCCCTTCAGCTGCATCTGTGTCCTCCTGTTCTCCCTGGTCTCCTGGTTCAGCTTGTTCATTTGCATCTCCAGCGTCTTTTCCACAATAATTTAACACAAACTGCCTGAATGTTTGCACTGCCACATTTACGTCGATTCTTTGTTGCATCATTTCAACCAACGCATCCTTAGTGAATTCAAATTCCTCTTTGTTCTCTGCTATTTTATCCATGTTGATATCTCCTTGCACCTGAGATATCCTCAAATTAGTCACTACGACACATATACATATGTATAGTTTAGCTCCTATTGGGTGGCAAGGATTTATGGTTGCCATACCTGATTCCATGTCTTTTTAAGCAGATCAAACACAACACTTGGGGGTGCAGCAATCCCGTGATTGTATGCAATCATGGCAAATGCTTGGGGACTAATGCTGTCTCCTCCATCCGTCATTAATGTTATTGTCTCTCTAAACATCCTTAGAGCATTCTGACTAGAAATTGAGGGGTCTGCACTGCTGATAATCTCTCGGAACTCGGAGAATGTCAACACTCCATCTTGATTTGCATCTCCAGCAATAAACAGATTCTCCAATTCTTGGGCCTGGGAACAAACTAGAAACTTACTCATTGAGCTCTAAAAAAACATTGCATGGGGCGAGAGAAACCTACCTTCTCTTTTGGTACTGGTGCCCTAACTTGCATGCTCATTTTCCTCTTTTCATAAAGGCTTGCCTGTTCAGAAAATGGATATACATTAGAATGTGGGAGTGCATTTAAATCTGTGGTGCACAGCATTAAGAAATCCATTTTACCATTTTAGTGGGATAGAGATTGAGGATGGTTTCTAACATTAGGTCCCATTCAACCTTCCGTACTTCACTTTCCTTGACAAGCTTCCTTATCTGAAAGCATGCTCCATGGTGGAAAAAGATTAACAATGATCAAGCTGTAAGATATTAGGTTAATCAACACAAATGCAGGAAATGCATTCCACTACGATCATGGAAAATGAATAAAGTACAAAAATATCATCGTTACCTCAGGAGACGCTTTCTCAGTTACTGCATTTTTTGCAATATACTTTTCAATGAAAGTTGTTGCTGCTGCTTGACTTCCAAAGTATGCAATAAGGTTAGGCTCGTCTGTAATTGCCAGATACTGTGGAGCGTTTAAGAACCAGATTCCATCATCCTGATCAGAAGGGAGAAGAACTCCAACTTTCACGGAAGCCTTCTGAACAAGCTTCAAGTACAGATACAAGTCTGGTTCTGTCAGGCTGTTGTGCTCTTCCATTCCGGAAAACCTACTGAAAAGTCTTATCTGCAAAAAGTGTTTAAACTCTTAAAAATTGTTAGACTAATTAATTTCACAGAAACAATACCCATTGTAGGACCATTAAGCACCTAATATCATCTTCAGAAGTGTATTTAAAGCACAACTCCATATGCATGTTTGTGCACTACCTCGTTTTTGTGGATCCCATGAACTTCAAATGCCAAGTTTGTTAGTTTTACTTACCTTGTGATGTTTCTCTATCTCTCTATTTGTTATGAGAGTTTTTATTGTCTTGAAAACGCCAAATATAGCAGATTCACTCAGTCCTTTTAACCCATACTGATTTAGCATAAAGTCGTAAACAAATTCACAGCATGTTTGCCTATCATTGTTGCACGCATCATCTACTTGATCTGCTACAATTTTCGAAAGATAGACAGATCCTATCAGTTTGCCGAGCTGCAAAGAACATGAGAAGGTGATATTAGGTACTGGCCCCAAAAGACTCAGTGGGTCTTTTTAGTAGACATTTCATTCATGCATCTTTCCTTCTTAACAATGCAGATCCATGCTTTCATTGCCTTTTTTGTCATACAATTTTATGTAGTGTATAGTATAGTTGGTCGATTGATTCTAATTGTAAAACATTAATATAAGCTTAATAATAATCTGAAAATGAGGATTCTGGAGAACTTTATCAATACTAAAGCTTGGGAAAAACAACATACCTGCCGAATATTGAAAAACTTAACGTTCTTAGGTGGATTGTAAATCTTCATTATTTTTGCAAAACCAAGAGGCACATAGCTTTTCATGGTAACGCTCCTGGAATGGGACATAAGAAATAATTCAGATATAAGGGTTTCAGGTAATAGGTATTCAACATAATATTCCTTAAAAGCATAGGTTCTTTAAAGGCAGAAATCATACTTGCTTCCTTTTGATGTTTGTCTTCGGGATGGTCTTTTAGATTTGTCAATATCCTGAGATTCACCCGGTTTAATTTCTGCAGCTTGTGCATACTTCTCCCTTGCCTTTTCAGCTAGAATATATCCCGTTAATTCTGAATATCTTTGCATCAGACCAGAAATGCCCGTTGCCAATGCACCCTCAACTATTGGGATCTTGTCAAGAAGCTCAATTGTATCTACTGCAAGTGTTTCAAAGTTTTTCAACCGTTCAACGCCTCCTTCTCCACCCTCGGTGGTCTTAGCAGCATCATCTGCAGCTCCTCCTTTCATTGCTTGAATTAAAGCTAGGTCATCGCTAGTTAGTTCAACCATTTTTACCTGTGGCTCTTTCCCTTCTTCTGTTGTTATAATCTCAGGTTTAATTTCATCTTTACCACCTTCAGCAATTTTTGTTGGTGGAAAAATATGTGATGGAGCACTATGACACCTTCTCAGGCCCATACTATCATCTGTTTGTGTATGTACATGGTGGCAGCCAGGTGGAGCTTCAATTTCTTGATCCAAGAGTAAGGCCTCAGCCAGTTCTTCTTTCTTATCATGTTTCAACAACTCGCCTAGCATTTCTGCATCAGCCTCAGCATCCATGATGCCATCCGCACCTTTTTCACTAATCCCCTCTACTTGTTTCCTAAGTTCCTCTGCTTTCTTCTTGAGCTCCTCCTCTGAAAGTGCCTCAGAAGATTCCATCTTTGCAAGTTCTGATGGACTGAACCTAGGGGTTGTCCGATCTCGGAATCTCTTGATATAGGCCTCCTTTGATCTTGGAGTCAAATTGTCAGCACGACAAAGGCGACAACGTTGCATTTTAACTACTTCCACTTCCTTGATCTTAAATTGTTGTTCAAGTGCCACATATTGAGATTGCATATATTGAAAATCCGATGTTAGTTTTGAAGCAGCTTCTTTTTCTACTTTAATACTGTCTCTTAGTTGTCGCAACTCTTCCTCTGAAGCATTTAGTTTTGGTTCTGCCCGCACCATCACCTAAATTTTGAAGCAAAAGATATGAATACAAGCACCAGGAACCAAACAAGTAATACTGGTGTATGAAGCAGATGAAAGAATATTACTTGAAGAGTGTAGCATTTAGTTTATAACATTTCATTATAAATGATCATCCCTTATTGCAAAAGCATGAGTGAAGGATTTCTAGGTAGAGAAAACCTTCAAATAGATGGTCAATTCATGTTTTTGTTGACATTTAAGGTTTCAGGTGTAACAACAAATCAGGTTTAAGATAAGATATCGAACTAGAGGTGTGACAACATTCATAATAAGCTTGGTAGCTAACCAGGACACCTGGTTGAAAATACGAAGAAGCTGCCGCCAGAGATGCAAAAGTAAGCTGCCTCTTTCTTCACAGTGTATGTCAACCTAAACAAAATCAGATAATAATACGAAACAAATCAGACAACTTACCAACAGGGCCTGTTTGAGTATCATGTTATCAAAATGAACGAGTGATGAACCTGTCTAACGATTTCCAGAAATGCAATAGAATGTAGAATAAAAGCTGACTCAATATCTGTGAACCTTCCATCTGGATTCTCACAGCTATTTCTCCGAATGGCATATTGTAGCCAATGTCCTAATAATTGCACATCTTCTCGTTTGCCTGGCTGAATATAGAAAAAAAATGGCGATTGAGCATGTGCTTTCCTTTACCTGTTTCTTTTGTAATAAAATAAAATTGCAAGCATGATGCAATTGCTGAAGGTAAATGAGAGACACAAATTTTAATTAGTTCGACCTTAAGGTACTTTTCTGATGCATGCCATGACAAGAGACTGCAACAACAAAGAATGGCAATTTGACCTTTAATTTTGACTAAATCTCAACATTATGCATTCTAGCCCATGATTATAACCATCATTGCCACTAAGATCTCTTAATGAAATGGTTTTGAAGCACACCTGCAGTGCTGGAAAGAGTACGGTATACCATCGCTTATCAAATGGGCTGTAAGTTGATTTACACTCAGATTTCCCCAGCAGTTCTGGCTGCACAAACAAGCGTGTTCCTCATCAAGCGTAACTATGATCAATACTCTGGCATCTTAACTTATGTGTCAATCCTATAATTCATATTATATGCACTGTACTTCAGATAAATGTTGTAATATTATATCTCATAATGTATAAAAGGAATTCACAAACAATCTATTTTCCGGGATGAAAAGAATTATGCCATTGATCGTACATCAGAAAAAATATAAGACTGTGAATTTATAGCACCTGTACAACATATTTGTTGATCACGTAGTCCTCAACTGGGATGAAAGAACGAAGTGGTGACTTGAAACTTGCATTTTCTGGAGGTGAATCACCCTGGTCTTCAATACTTTGAGATATGTTCTCCTTTACTTGGCCACAAGCTCCACAAACTATCTTCCTAGAGAAATTTTTTGTTCCAGATTCTAAGGACTTTGATGCTGCTGAAGGAGGTGGTGGTAGGTCAGATATGTTATATTGTCCATCCTTGTATGACTCCTTTCCTTTGCCTACCTCTATATGATGGTTGCTATCATCATTTGCCACAAACAAGTCTTTCTGTAAGGGGTCACGATCATTGCCTTTGAAAATCTTGTTCTCTGGAGGCATGTAATTCTCTTCAATGATTGAAGTGCCCTCAATGAATTTCACTATCAGCTCCCTTATTTTTTCTAGCAATGCCCGGTCTTTAACAAGAAAATTTGCTTCATGTGGAACCTTGCTCTCCCTAAATTCCATTGCCTCCCATTCAGCTCTGACCTCGCGTATATATTCGGCTGCAAGTTGAGGGTTTGACTCCATCTGGAGAGGTCAGAAGAAGATTTGAGGTTGATATGCATGCCATTATAATACATTATAATACTAAGTGTTTTGAACACAGAATAATACCTGGTCAAACATTTCTCGTATTTCTGAATCTTTAAGTCCAATTGCTTGCAAGAGCCATTGCTTTGCACTTACTGGTACAGTTATGGAAGCCAATGTAGTTGACTTAACCCTACGTGCGGCTCTACTTTTACTTTTTCGACCAGAAAAAGAGTGTGGCACTTTAAGTTGAGGTATGGCTCTGACTCCAACCCTAGAACCCCCAGTGAGTTTTACAAGATAATTTGGCACATTCATAGTCAAGCCTTCTTTATTCAATGTTTCACCCAAAGGAGTGTCATCCTTATCTTCCTTCACACTCCAAATCTCATCACCAGGAACTCTTGGAGTCCTAACCGCTGGGCCAGTGTGGCGCAGTTTCTCGCTCAAAATATCTGCTAAATTACCAGATTGACATCTTGACTCTGTAGTTGGGGTAAGACTTCTCTTTGGAGCCCTTTTCTCCTCTGACAAACACACATCTTTTCTGATAAAACCACTCTGTTCTGCGGAAAGAGAAGGAGAAGGGGACGGCCCTCTAGATGGGGGTCCTCTGGAGGGGGTTCTACTATACAACTCCATTGGGGAAGGACCTCTGCTCGGAATCTGCCGGCACTCAAATGACGAAAGAGAAGAAACTGACCTCTGATATCCATAGCCACTGTCAATGTTCTTACTTGTGGAATCTACTGCATCTGGACCTCGATTTTGCACCCTGTTAGCCCCATCTTCGGACCTGTGGTTCTGTCTTCTGCTCTGGGTACTAGGGCTCCTCCTCCGATTATACACAACAAAGCTGTCCAATAGCATTTTGATGTTGCTATGCCTTGGCCTTGAATGGGCGGCAATAACAACCAAAGCTTCAGCTGAACCTATTTCATTTGAT
The DNA here is from genome assembly GCA_011763485.2 of Isoetes engelmannii. Classification (NCBI taxonomy): domain Eukaryota; kingdom Viridiplantae; phylum Streptophyta; class Lycopodiopsida; order Isoetales; family Isoetaceae; genus Isoetes; species Isoetes engelmannii. The sequence goes on from JAANSK020138678.1 coordinate 10,080, forward strand.
CCGTTAGTTCGTTTATTCAGTAAGTAACCATTGAAAATATGGAACCTTAAATTATGCAAAAGAGACACCTGATTTGCATAAGAAGTTTGTACCTTAAACTAGCCAAAGGCACATCAAAAAGTTTTGAGCATTAAGCACAATGCACAATGTAAAGCTACTACCTAAATCCAATAAAAACAACACTAAATGCACATGTGATATTTTGGGTGAAAGCATGCTACGTACCTACACTACGTACTAATCCATCAAAATCAATCATAAAATGTCAAAATAAAAGTCAATAATATGTCAATTTTGTAGTATTAGGAGGATGACAATACTATTAGAGACTAAAACGAAAGAATCACTCTTAGATTTATTGCTTAATGAGACATTTATGCAAGTCCCATCACCCAGTGTTGGGTAGTTTGTTGGGTAGTTTTGCAGTCCTTGAAAAAGTACTTTAGATGGTACACCCTAACATGCTTTCGCCCTTTCCTATAACTTAAACAACAAAAGCATCTGACACCAGTTATTGAATTTGCTATTCATTTTTTTATCTCCTGTATTTGAGAAACTTATGACATATGTCAATAAAGAGTTTGGCATGCCATTACTCTCACTTGTCATAGAAATGTTGCTATAGTTGTGTCATTTGTCATACAATACTAGTAGTTACTTTTGCATCTCTTGCTTACAAGTACATGATTGTGTGTGTCCCACCTCACAAGTCAACAGGTTCTTCTGGGTATTCTCCCTGCTAGATGGCCCCGCTTCAAGAAGTGGGCGTTCAACATTTGCAGGGCACTAGTCTGTTGGGCAGTTTGAAAACGCAGGTGTCATGTCGTCTTCAGAGGTTTGAATACTCTTGCTGCTAGCCTCTACCAAGAGATTAAAGCTCGTCTTCATCACCAGTTTCTGGTTTCGAAGTTGCATCTGGATGTCAGGGATGAGGTTTGGGTTACCTCCACCTACCTTGACGTCCCATTGTACTAGTTTTCCAGTTAATATAAACTGTCGTTCTTCAAAAAAAAAAGTACATGATTGTGTGTGCTGCTATATAACATGGTTGTATCACATGTCATATATTTTTTTGGGATCAGTGGACATTGTCTACAAAGAACTATGGAATCTATCATGTTTCTTTTTTATGTGCACACATACCAAACATTATTTTGTTCAAGAGTTGGATTGTCTTGTTATTTAATTACATACCTTGAATGCTTCAAGTCCAAAAAAAACAATAAGGTAACAAGACAATTGGTATACAATCTGAAAAAAACGTAATCGTGTTATTAGTACCATTTCAAAGTCTATCGATATCTTCAAAACACAAAGTAGCAGATATTTACTAGGAAGTCAATTGTAAATCAACTACACAACTAAGCTTACAGTAAATCGATCTGTTACAAAAATCAAGATGTTTTTATTCAAAAGTTGGAGACTCATGTGCACTCATCTAGCTAGACTAATGTGCTAAGGTGATGAACAAAACTATAAAACAAATGTGTGAGTTTACAGAAGAAGTGGGACGTGTGCCAACAACACCATATGAGGCCACAATTATATGCTCAATCACAAGTGGAATACTAATGAGCTGACCAGCAACACCATGCACGTCCTCTTGAAAAATGAAAGTGGCCTTGCTAGACTAGGACAGTTAGACAATGATTATGTCCTCTTAGTGCTAGAGAACATTATTTCAGACATATACAACCCCCATACAACCACATGGAATTGGTTAACAGCAAGACACACACAATCCACACATTCACATGCACATAAAATAATATTGTTTGGACCACTATAACGTCTGCATAAAACAAAACAAATACTTTTACACACAGCGAAAACTATCTACATACGTTCAATCCAAAACAGGTTCGTCGTACTCATTTATTCTCAGAGCCAACTTACTATCCTTGCACATCTAAAGTTCTAAGGTTTGATGTCTAACATCAAACCAAAATTCTTATTCATCTAGTGGTCTTCTGCATAGATAAACTACAAAAAGTACCTCATCAACAAATTCGAGGTGCATTTTAACTAATAATAGGTAGGCTATTTAGAATTTGTTACTTTTGCTCTAGGCAAATGATCCAATAAGAAATTTTAGGCTATTGGTTTGCTAGCCTGAAAGCTATTAACATCGATAAATATCTATTGAAAGTCAATTCTCATAAAACAATTATATTTCACTCTTCTATTTAGGATACTGTATACCACATCGTAGGAATAAAAGACAAGTATCTTATGGCCCATTCCCTTTTCATCTACTATAGGAGGCAATTTCAAATAATGCTTCTATACAACAATTGTTTTGGCTTAGATGTTAGAAGGTGTCATGTCCAATGCTGATACAGTTAGTGCAGTACCCAGTTCAATCATAGAACCCCATAGCGATTTTGTCTTTCTCTTTCTATCTTATGGCACATCCCTTTTTCACGTGCTACAAAAAACGAGACGTTTTCAAATAAAACATTCAATGCTTTTTGTGCTTAGATGTTAGATGTTGTTGTCATACAAAAACTTTATCTCCAATGCTCACACAAGTAAGTATTAAATTTTTGAAGATAATGCAAGTCTAACTAATCCTTTCAGAGAATCCCCACAACTTGCACTTTTCTTGTTTGAAGCTAGTCCTAGTCTACTAAGCCCAATTCACATAATTCTTGCAACTTGCTTTTTTTCTTTTTTTGGGTCCAAGATGCATGTTGCATTTGCTCAAGAAAATAACACCACGAGCATATCTTGTTGAACAAGACCAACCAAGGCCAATATATCGCAAGATAACATAAAGTGATAGCTTCTACCCACCACAACCTACAGATGGTGCCCGCTGGCATGGAAATTTGAACTTCAAATTAGCATTGAAGAACATACAATGATGTCATTGTCTAGTCATATGCAAACTTTAGCATTGAAACAATTCTCGTGTTTCAAACCTATTACCTTAAGAGCTATAACATGATGCACATGAGCTTGTCCACCTAGAAGAATATTGATAAGAACATGCTTATGTTATGATCCGAGAAGGTAGTAATCATGATAGACCATTGTTTGCAGCAATTGTATCCAATCACAATTTACTGAGTGATTGTCGAGAATGTTGCAATACTAGAGCTTTCAGTTCAAGTTCTGTTGATGGGTTGGCACAGTACTTTTCATTGAATTTTTTGTAATTCAATATGGTATCTTAGGATATAAGTTGAATTGAGATGTACGAGATCGAGAATGCAAAATCATGGATGAATCACCAGCAAGTAAAATATGTTCTGATATGGTGGTATCTATCAAAATATGGATTGTCCTTGCATCCCATTTGTGGAAATCTATGAGACCATGATGTAAATAAAATGATTCTTTACACCACATACGAGGTACACTGTTCCTTGATTTTTCTTAATCAACTAATTACTCCAAAGGTAGAAGACCTCTGGTTCCACAAGAGTTTTACAATCTAAAATTAGAGTACCATCATCAAATATAAAAGCTCAAGTCTGAAATGATTATACTTGGCATTTAAAAGTGCATATTAGAAGAGCTCACATTTCATAGAATTAAATTTACTTTGAAGAAGTGAGAAAGATTCATTATTCATTATGTACATTGTTCTTGATTCAACAGCGACAACAAGGGCAGTAAAGCAAAAAAGAGATTAAAGAATTGAACGCCAGATCTTAAAAGACATTTTTCCTCATTCTAAAAAGTTAATAAATTTTCTTTTAAAAGGTAGGATAGAATAAAATAGAATAATTTTTATTTCTCGTCCACTGAGACCAATTAGTCTATGGACCCAAACAAAGAAAACAACAAGCGTATTAGGACTAAAAAACCCCTCCCCAAAAGGTTTTCGAGAGAAAAAACGTTAGCAATAATAAGTAACATGTACAATGAAAATCAGGGTGGCATACAATTCAATACCGTGTCAAAGGACATAAAGAGTTTAGCTACTTTAAAATAGAATTTTCAAGTTCTAGATCGACCTATGCGGAGCATTAAAGTCTCCAACAAGATTCTTGCAGATGGGCAATAGAAGAAAAATATGATGAAAGTTTGATAAAGAAAATCAACAATGATTTAAAACAAAAGAAGTAGACATAGAAATTGGAACAACGCCTTAAATGAAAAAAAGTTGAACAGAGGAGATGTGGACTTACCTATGTTTCAGTTAAAAAAAACAATGTTTAGGCATTTCGTGTAGTGGATTTGTGTTACAACACTACTGCTTATTTGCCATGCCATGTATGATGGAGAGCATTGCCTTTCATAAGACGATATTTTCGAGAAAACGAAGAAAGACTTACACTTTGCCTCCTGAAATGTCCGCCACAATTCATTCAGTTCGGAAGATGATCCATGGATTCTTGCTGGAAGGGAGAAAGCAAAGCACAAAATCCAACTCTAGGACGTCCTTCTGCATCTCCATGCCAAGTTTCTCATTCAAATTTATTTAACTTAGGGTCTATTCGCACCCGCCGTTAAGTTAGGTTAAGTTAGCATTTTTAACTACATTATTCTTCACACCACCAGTTAAGTTAATAAAATTAAGTTAGTGGTGGTTAACTTTTTTTTAACTAAAATACCTTAACCAGGTCTTCCTTCACACTCAACATCGTAGTTAGGTGCCGTTAAAGACAATTTTAACTGGTCGTTAAAAATGTAGTACAAAATTGTAAAAAGTTAAAGTGACCCCGACGAGGTCACTTTACGGCCAGTTAACTTTCGCGATGGGTTTTTCTGGAGTAGATCGAGCAGATACGGCGAGCTTGGCGATGGGTTTTTCTCGAGCAGATACGGCGAGCAGTGGAGGTCATGGACGCGATCCAGGCACAATGGAGGAGGTTAGGTATATGTTCGGCTGCTTTTTCTTTTTTTTTTCCCCAAATATGGCGTTCTGGTATCTTCTGGATGCACGAGCACGTAAAAGAGTTCATTGATCACCAGGATATGTTATATTGCAAATAAAACTGTGGCATTTGAACCATACATCAGATCATAATGCAAGAGATCCTTGCCATGGTCAGGTAGTAGTACATCAGCATTACTTCTTGCCAGCATATCTGCTAGTTATCTAGCACTATCAAATGCTGCAATCAGCAAACAGGAGACCATGTTTGGAGTTATGACTCAGCAAACAGGTGTTCTGGATAACATTTTAAATCTTGTAGTGTCCTTTTGTTTTTTGGGTCTTTACGTCTTCGATGTGTGATTTTAAAATTATGCTTAGTTGCCCTCAGAATCACATGCAAGCTATGTTAATCCAAAGAGGGTTCTACCATGTTGGGAGAATGGAGAGTAGTGTA
>JAANSK020138789.1:0-15364 GCA_011763485.2 Isoetes engelmannii
CTGCCCAAAACAAATCAAAATCTGTTAAGGGAATAAAGAATGAACATCTGATTGGTACAACTATTATTTTTGGCCACCGCTTCACGGTATGCCTTCATCGTGGAAAAAGTAACGAAGGAAAACAGAAGGGAAGAGGAAGCGGGGAAATAGATGACGGTATGACTCTCACCTTTGTAAACCTGAGAGGGAATGAGCCGCAATGGCATAGCTTCCTGCAAATGACTCTTGGGAAACGGTGCAGCCCCAGAACCCGAACAAAAACTGAATGAAATAAATCCGACGGATAAAAATAAATCCGACGGATAAAAATAGAATAAAAAAATCAAAGGCCCTAAACGCGCACAAACTATCCTCCTCTTATCGCTTTAGTATTATATATAGATAGTCTACGAAGGAAAGAAGTTTAACATAGAAGGAGATTTTGGATTGTTCACTCTCCATGGAAGTCGATTTGTGTGGGTTTGTGACTGTTGCAAGCATAATATGATTTGGTTCCGAGTAATTCTCACATCTATATGGCCTCTGCCCTACTGGCTTCCAAATCAAAATTTCAACTGATAGTTACCATTGTCCGTAACTTTATTTGGGGTGGGAATGAAGAGCATGTTGTAGTGAAGATTGCGTGGTCTAAATGTACTAGGTCAAAATGTGCTGGTGGCTTGGGTATGACAGACTTCCATTTGCAAAGTAAGATTCCGATCTCTAAATTCATTTGGAGGATCCTTAATGATATGGTTGATTCACCTGGGTTGCGGTTGATGAAGCAGTCGCTTGCACATTGTGTTCCTTTTGGCAAAGCCTCAGCAAAACCGCTTCTTCTTTGGGCTCTCTTTTATCAGCTTTGCCCTTTTCCTAATGCTTCCCCTTTTTTGAAAAGCTTGTTGGAGTCTTGGGAGACAGTACAGACTTTATTTCGCATTGACACGGCTGCCTGTCATCAATTGCATGCTCCTTGTTGGTGGATACCTCTAGAAAATAATCTTCCACTTTGTGCCTCAGTCTATCCATTAACTCAATGGCGTTGGAGATTAGCAGTTGACGATTGGGGTATGGTATGATTCTGGCCAGTTGGCGACCTGGGAGGTCTTTCAAACCAGGTTCTTGTTGTCACGATGGGACAGACCTATTTGGCAAAACGTCGTTGGTACTCTGCCTGTTGTTGCTCCAGAGGCTCTAGTTGAAGGGCGCATGTGGATTTCCCACCAGAGTGTTTACGAGCATAGGCTTGTGAACTCTATGTATATGGTGCTTGTCAATCGTGATATTTTTCTGCCATCAACGAAGTGGTCCGTTCAACTCTCGCCTCCTAGTTGGAGGCGTATGTGGTCTTGGGCTTGGGATAAGCTGATGCACTCTAAGGTGGTTGTGCTTTGGTGGCAGATTCTTCATAGATGCCCTCGTGTGAATGTGCTTGTCCACAGGTTCGATCCTCGAGTCTCAGCACTCTGCCCACTGTGCAAGCGAAGGGATGAGACTATTGAGCACTGTTTTTTCCTATGTGATCACCTCCAGCCTGTTTGGTCTTGGCTGCTTTCTCTTTTTCATGTGACATTGACAAGTCAGCAGGTCCTCTTGGCTATTTATCCGGATACTTGGAAGAAGTTGCGAAGCCAGGCGTTCCACTTAGCGTCAGGGTGGTTGTTGTGGTCTATCCCAAAGTGCAGAAATTTGTGTATCTTTAAGGGCGTAGACACTCCTGCTGCTGCTGTCCTCCAGGACGCACAAGCTAAAATTGTTAAGGCCTACCATTGTTCTTCGCTTGCTCCTGCCAAGCGCCAGTTGATCTTTGAGATTTACTTGAGTGTGTTATCTTATGCATAGGCCGGTGGTCTTACTCAATGGATCGTGATTATCCCCTGAGATCTTATTCCCGCATGTGCATTTGTATTTGTCTTTCATCTTGGTTTTTTAATAAAGTTTGACGTCCTTCAAAAAAAAAGGGGTGGGCTTAATTTGACCTTAGTATCCATTTAGGCTCTAACGTTTAGATTCCCTATCACATTTGGAAACGTATAGATAATATCTTATCCATTAATGTTATTTTAACCATACTTTCAACCATAGAAATAATACCTTATTTTTTAAGATATTATTTGCACCTAGCTATTATAAGGTTCTCTTTTGCCAAACATGTGCCATTATATTGTCCTGCCTTGACATAAAGTTGCCAAACTTACACCCCTATACCGAGACCACACCCCCAAGCTACCGTATTCATATAACTGCATCCCATAGTTTGCTAAGGAAGCAAGCATCAAGGTAATGCCTCAATTCATCATGCTCCTTCTTTGTGCGTACCTGCACGCACATGTGTGCCTGTACATTCCATCGGGAGAACAATTGAGCTTGTTTGTCCTCCCAGCAAGTTTTGAGGCATTGTGGACCCATTGCTACAGCCAAAGCCAGATTTGGCAAATGGGTATCACCCATATTGACCACCTTTTAGAACTAAAAGATATGGCGGTCTAGTGCGGCCCTTTGGAGGGGTAGAAAACCCGTCTCTGCAGCAGGATCTGATATGGAACTGTAGACTTTACCCCAAGTGCTCGTGCTAAGAAGGCCTTCTGTACTTGTTCCAGGTCATTCCAAGTGGTCAACGATATTACTAGACCCCATACTTCCACCCTATATAGGAGAACATGCTCGACCAGGGCCCTGAAGAGATGTGACTGGTGACTCCAATCATACAGCTCTGCCTCGTGGCTGTTATTCTACATGGCATATAGAGCTCTCCAGCCTGCTGTGACGTGCAACCTGATGCAAACGGCAGTGTGTAGTGGTTGGAAACTCGATTTCCAAATACTTGTAGGTCGGAGCTACCTCCATATTCTATCCCTGATAAGTGAAGGAGAGAGGTCTCGGCTGACAAGGATGAAACTAGCAGTACTCTAGGTTTGGCCAAGCTAACCCGCATACCAGTGAACCGACGGAATGTGTCTAGAGCATCCAGGTGACACTGCATGTCTTGTGGACTATAGGCCAATAGTTGAACATCGTCAACGCACATAAGTTGGCGAACTATGTGGTGCATGAGCACGTCTGGCCCTCCCTAATATTGAGCAAGCCAATCTTCCAGTTGATCAATATACATGTTGAAAAGCGTCGGGGAGAGGGGGCAGCCTTGACGCACTCCAATACTACTGACGGCAGGTTGTTCTAACGGTGTCAGACGACCTGAGCATGCTTCATATAGCCTATATATTGCATTTTGCAAGTCAACTGGAGTCCCCAGTTGCCTCAATCTGTCCACGACTTATCCCTAGGTACAGTGTCGAAAGCTTTTGCTATATTTGGATATAACCTCTCTTGTTGAATCTACTGTAAATCTATGCAACTTTTGCAATGCACCCTAACTAGAGGTCTTCATCAATGCAGTTGGGAACAGTGTTAGACTATAGAGAAATGTTGATGATTGTAGATAATTATTGGCTCATAGCAGGACACGAACTTGGTCATTTTCCTGAGTTGTTTTGCTTTGTTTGAATGGCAAAGCCGGACTTGTTGCTGGCCAAAGTAGAATCCTATGGCGATATTCAGAAGACGTCATGTAAGCAAGGTAAGGTAATATAAGTATGTTTTACTTTCTCATAATGGATAGGTGAAATGTGGTCTTAGTTGTCTACAATTACAACCTTTAACGGGCCTTAGTTGTCTACAGCCTTTAACGTTACTTGTTCTAGTCTATTTTGCCCATTGTTTTCTAATCTAGATTCTGGCTGAAAGTATAACAGTGTGGAGCTTATCTACTTGGACAGACTGTCATGTATACTTATGTAGTTCAATATGAACTAATTCTTGTTGAGATTCGAGCCATTTAAGCTATATTACAGTATTTTAGTCGTGTTTTCTATTTTGTGTATTGTCTTCGATTCATTTTGCATGAAGAATTTTGTTTCTGGTACAATATGCTTATGTTTCTAACTGCAGTCCAGTCTTCTAGTTTCCTTTACTTTCTCATTTTCCAGTGCAACATGCAAGATTTTATCAAGACCATAGATACGCATTTTGAGCGCATATTTTGTGCAACGATGTTCAAAGGAGTACCTTTAATAGCAAGCTGGATGAGAGTTGCGTTGTCGGACATGTATTATGGTTCTATTGCTATTGTGACATGTCAGATGCGGGTTTTCTTCTTCCTCCCTTCTATTTCAGGGCACACCATTGATGTCTGTTGCATTTTGAATTGTTTTATTTTTCTGTCCCCTTTGGATTTCGTTTTCTCAATCGTTTTATTTTATTGTCACAATCTTACTTGTCAGTAATGGCTTGCCTTTCCAATTGTAGTCTTGCCCATTGGATTTTGTTTGTTGAACTATCACAATCTGAAATGTTGTCAGTACTAGTTTGTATTGTTTTTCCAGTTCTATTATTCTTGTTTGATACATTACGACTCCGTATATTTTATGCCTGGTGGTCATTCGTGTATACACTTCTGAGAGTTTGCAACTTCATCGAGCATTATCTTCTTGCATTCTGAATATAGGGTCCTAGTCATAGATATTAGCACTGGACATTTCCGATTGCTTCTTGTGGGTTCCGCTCAGCTCTAAGCATTTGATATACTTCACCAACTATGGAAGTTGATCGTTACATCCAATGATGACTTTATCATCCTCTGTCTACTTCTAAACCATAGAAGTAGTGGCGAATGTTTTCTACTTTCTTAACTTTTTTATAGAAACGAATTTAGTAAAATAAGATGTCTGCCAAAAATTAGGATATTCTAGTACAACATATCTATCAATTTAGCGAATTTGGTATAATTAGGATGCAATAATATCAACTTTTGGCGACTTTATAAATCTTTTGAGCTTATGCATCCTAGTAACCCATCGAATTTAGATTTATAAAATTTGTGAAATGTAGCATTTTCACGATATATCACACCTTAAAGTCATCACTGACATTGTTGTGTTTTTCAATGCTTTGCATTGTTTAGCCCCCTGTCATGTTTTTTGAGTTGGTCAAGTCATTTGCAGTGGTTTGTCGCGTGGGTCCTGATTGCTTGGCATTGTCATGAACCTAACTGAAATACATGGAACTGAAATACTCGGAAACTACGTACAAAAATACAAAGGTGTATGCCAAGATCTGGCAAGAATTTTATTATACAATCAAACAAGAGTACAATGGCCCGAAGGCGCTCAAGAATACAGAAACATGAGTACAATGGCACGAAGGTGCTTAGGAGATCAGGACGGGCGCTAAAAGGGTTCAAGACTGGCGTTGAACCGGAATAGCCTGAGAAGAGTGAGGCTCTCCTATATATACCCGCTTCCACGGTCAAGATCATGCCACTCCAGTGGACGAGATTGTGCCAGGTGCCTCCCATGCGCGTGGTCAGGATCATGAGCAGGAATTGAGGCAAAAATAGGGGTACGAGCAGATGCATGAGCAGGCTCGGGAACGGAATCAGGAACAGGAACTAGAGCAAAGTCAGGAACACGGATGAGAGCCGAAACAGGGACCGAGACATGACACGAAGCAGAAACAGGATTCGGATCGTGGGCCGAGGTGATGTCAGGAGCCCATGAGACTTTAGGGGGTGGAGATGGCGAATTAGAGGCAGGATTTGTCGGAGGATCAGAACTGGGGCAAGAGCTGTCAAAATGAAATGATCTGGAGCACCAGTTAATCTGTGGATTGTGCAACTCGAGCCAAGGGAGACCCAAAACCACAGATGCATGCGAGCTAGCAATGAGATTGAAGGAAATGCTACAAGACACTCCGTCGAAAAAAAGTCGAACGGGTGCAGTACATTCAGTGACTGCGCCCGAGGAGATCTCACGTCCATCAACCACACCAACAACACTGGGATGCTCAACTCTGCTTCTAGGGATGGCGTGCTTGAAAGCGAATGCATTGTCCATAAAGCAAGCATTTGCACCACTATCAAGATGCGCAGATGCTTCCAACTTTTCGGCCTCTGACTCCAACACCATAGGAATGAAAAACTCCATACTGACCTTGTCCGAGGGGATGAACCCCTCACTGCATCTGGGTGGGGCCTGAGGAATGACGGTCAGCCGACGAGAGACTCCTACTCGGAGACCGACCGCTGAAGTTTTCTGACTGATTTGGGTGCTTGAATGGACATCCACGAACCATATGACCAGCCCCACCACAATAGAGGCAGAGGTTGGCCTCCCTTCTACGCTGCTTCTCGGCTGTCGACAAGGGTCCCCGAACTGCCCGATCAATCTGCATAGGCATTGGACCTTCTGACCTAGATGGTGGTGCAGAAACTATTGTGACCACTGGGGTGTCTGGAGCTAGGGACACATGTTGACCCCGCCTCTCTTGTCTGCGCTCGAAAAGGCGGTTGTCACAACAAACCGTAAATTTGATAGCTTCCAGTAAGTTCTACGGATCCTCCATGCTCAACAACATGTCCTTGACATCCTCTGCAAACCCCTCCGGAAACAGTCCCGAAGGGCAACATCGTCCCAAAGTATCAATTGCAATCTGGCGGAATTCAGATGCATAAACCGAAGCTGGGCGTGATCCTTGCCTGAGGTTACTGAGCCGGGTCACTGCTGTCCGTTGTCGGTCTGTATCCCCAAAACAAGGTTTGAGCTCAGTCGTGAAACTAGCAAAGTCTTGCAACTCTGGTGCTTGCTTCTCCAACAAGGGAGCAAACTAACTGAGAGCCAACCCCGTAAGAAGAGACCCGACTAAACCTACTTGCTCTTGACCTGTGGGATATCTGTGGGAGTGAAGCTGAATAACAAGCTGAATCTGATTCAAGAAACCCCGGAGTTTAGATCTAGTACCATCAAACTTTTCTGGCAGACTGATCTTGGGCTATGATAACTTCCTTCCAAAGCTGGAGGCTGACTCATTTGATGCTAGCCGTTCCCTAAGCTCTTGGTTATCTTGCTACAGCTGTTGACAAATTTGGGCAAGCTGTTGGAGCTGCTGGGCATATGATGAAATTTCCCCCATGAGGTCTGACAATGTCAAAGAACTGCTCAGGGGAATCGCCCTGGCGATCTACCAGAGCAGAACAGAGCAAAAAATTTACCAGGGCAAGTTCAGAAGGATTGCCCTGGCAATCTGGATGAGCTGAGCTGAGCAAAAAAAAAAAATTTTAACCCAAAACTGCCAAAGAGGATCGCGACCGCGATCCAAAAGAGCAAGAAACTAAGAATTTTTTACCCAAACATGCCTAACGGGATCACCTCCGCGGTCCTGTGGAGCAGAACAATACAAAAGAAAACACCTACTTGGTTTGGTCCATCACAGGTATGGACTTCCCAACTTGATCCACGGACGAGCTCCGAGCCGACCCGAGCTGGTAATGGATTTTGGTTCAAACTGTCATGAACCTAACCAAAATACATGGAACCGAAATACTCAAAAACTACGTACAGAAATACAAAGGTGTACGCCAAGATCTGGCAAGAATTTTATTATACAATGAAGCAAGAGTACAATGGCCCGAAGGCGCTCAAGAATACAGAAATAGGTGGCCCGAAGACGCTCAGGAGAACAGGACAGGTGCTGAGAGGTTTCAAGACTGACGTTGAACCGGAATAGCCTGAGAAGAGTGAGGCTCTCATACATACCTGCTTCCATGGCCAAGATCATGCCACTCCAGTGGACAAGGTTGTGCCAGGTATCACCCATGCGCGTGGTCCGTGTGACGACCATATTGTGTATATGGTAAAATATGGTATGGTCGTCACAAGCATGGATTTTCCTCATCCCTAATTGTTTGGTATACCTCACCATAGTTGGTCATTATATTTTGCCTTCATTTACTAGCTCCAGGTCGTGTGTTTTGCATTGGTTTATCTCGTGGGTCCTGATTGCTTAGCATGGATTTTGCTCATCTGTAATCGTTTGATATACCTCACCATAGTTGGTTATTATATTTTGCCTTTATAGCACTTGCATACACTAGCTGCAGCTCATGTGTTTTGCTCAGCCCTATGGAAGTTGGTTACATTTTGCTTTTGTAGCACTTTTTATTAGCTCCATCTCATGTTTTTGAGTTGGCTTTTGTCTCATATATATTACATAGTTTCTGAGTTGAATGGGTGACTTCTAATTTTTTATTAAGTTTATCTGAGGCTTTTGGATCCTAAGTATTTCTGCTTACAAGTTTTAAGGCTTCTTGGATTGGATCCTCAATACTTCTTTACAAGCTATGGAACTTTGTTTTTTGCCCTCACATCTTGCTAGCAACTCTAGCGTCTTGGACTGTACTTGTCGTAGACTTGGTTCTTTAAAGCTATATAACCTTTGCCACATAAAGTAAATCTCTTTTTTGTGCTCGCACTTATTATATGCACCATTAATTCACATCTTTTGGTGCTCTTTTTGCCACGGTTTTTCCCCGGGGGGGGGGGGGGGGGGTTGTCACCCGGGCCGTAATGCGCTTGATGTTCCTCTTTGTACAGGTCCCCCCCATAGGCCAATTGGCCTCCGTATAAAAATGTTATTCTATTCTATTCTATTCTATTCTATTCTATTCTATTCTATTCTATTCTATTCTCCAATCACGTCCCGCAATTTCTATATGCACCATCAAACTTCACATGTAGGCTTCTTGACCCATGTGTTCTCTTTGTTGTGGAATAATCCTTAACATCTGTTCTTGTTTCAAGTAAGATTGATAAGGTTAGTCTTTGGATCGTTTTCACTTGGTACTAACCTACTTGATTTGCCTATTTAGTTTTGGATCTTAGATCATTTTTTACTTGCATTTTGGTTGCCTTTGCCAACACCTCCGGCACATGTCATGCTAGTTTACGGACACCATGCATATCTCTCGTCCGGGGGTTGAGGTAGCACACAGGGTCAAGCTCAGAGGCCGGATCGGCCTTGAGATCGGCTGCACCATATTTTGGTTTGTTTCCGAACGCGGCAAGATAGACTTTACGTGCTTCAACATGGCAGCCATCTCAGGAACATTAACTTCTCAGTGCAGGAAGATCTTACGCCAGTTCAGCTGACTCAGCGGAGAGCGGAGCTTTGTAAAGTACGGGAGGCGCGATTACAAAAGAAATGGGCAGTGTACGGGGGAGGGGGGGGCTGCCATCATCCGTGACCGCTGGCCTCAGGACCGGTGGCTGGGTTTCTCTTAGTACTCGCATCCAGCCTCGTGAAATATAGCTTTTGGTCCAAAGGTAAAACTTTCAACAAATATAAAGTTCAAATGTTTGTGTTGAGATGAGGGCCTCGTCCCTCTTTGGTTTTGCACTTTTCGGACTTCGGTCCCTTGCTTCGGCGTCACATGTCCGATTGGATGCTGCCTAGTGGCGTGATGTTAAAGATCTCCATCCATTCATCCATCCATCCATCCATCCATCTTTAAATAATTGCATTATTTTTTAGGTTTTTGTTGCATGATTTATGTTTAGATGGTATTTCTTGGGAAATGGGTGTTGGTTGCGATGTAGTTTAATTTAACGTAAGCCTTATGCATTGTTGCATTGATGGTTTCATGATCTAATGGCACTTACATAGTCTCAATCGTAAGCATTGTGTGTAGACGTTAATTGTTTTTAACCTTTAGGAATTCCCCTATAATTATGGTATGCTCGAATTTTGAGGCATGTAGTGGTCCATAATTGGTTCTTTGAGGGAATTTCTTGCTTGGATGTATATTTTTGTATGTGCCTTGGACTGTATTATACCATTTATGATGGTTTCTTTCGTTCTTGCCTAACTAACTTGTTTCCATCTAAGTGGCCAATAGTTGTGTCAATTTCTAGGCATGAGGAGCTTAGTCAATTGCGTCTTTTTTTCCTCTGAGGCCTTTCACCTTTCACACTTTAGATGTAATAATTTCTTGTTGCATTTGATCTTGCCTATAGATAGCCGAGCGTCGTAAATAATGCACGCCATCGTGTTTGAGCCAAAAGAAAATACACGATGTTTTTTTTGGACTTAACCGATTTTTTGTGTCTTGACATGTTTGAGCCATATAGAAAAAAAACACACATACACGGCATTTTCGTGGACTTGGGCATGTTTTTCTGGATTTAAGGCTGGCTCAAACACGACGGCGTGCATTATTTACGGCGCTTGATAGGAAACAACCAATTTCATTTGGAGTTTTGTTTCTTCTAGCAATCGTAGTGCTAGGACTTTGAGAATAGAGGGTGTTTTAGCACTTTGCTTTGGTCTGCCTTATCAAACTTCTTGCTAGTTGATGTATAGTTCAGCATTATAGATTCTAAACGGCATGTTGTTTTGAGTATATTGAACTAGCTTCTACTTTGATGCTATGCTGTTATGAAGCTTTGTAGTCTTAGGACCTCTGGAGTTGGATCTTTGTTGTCCTTACTTCGGTGGTAGTATAGCTGTAGTTTTGTGATCTTAAAAGTCGCGTGTCATCTTTTATGCTTCTTGCTCTCTTGCAGCTAGAGGATGTATGCTTTTGGGGGATGTAGCGCTTCTTTCATCTCTCTCTCTTAGTGCTAAAGTTAGTTATTTGGATCTGCCTTGCTCTCTTGTTCTCAATATCTTCCCCTTTTTTCTCTGCTCCTCTTGTATTTAAGTGTGGCGTCGAACCCCTTACTTCCTCTTGCAGGCTCTGTTTAGTTAATAATCTTAGGTGCTTATTGATATTCAAGTCAATCTTTGGGTCATTGCTCTCTTGCTTAGATTTGGTCATCACTCGTTTAAGCTTTAGATCTTTGAGATGAGGTTTGTGCTCTTTCATGTACCTTTATTCACATTGTCAGAGTTGCGCTAGGCATGTTGGTTGTTGCCTAGCCTTGTAGATGTAGGGATGCGGTCACTGTCTTGTAGATCCTTTTTCTTCTTTCTGCCTCCTTTTTTAGCATGGTTGTTGGTTTGTGTTGGAGTTCAACTAGGCTCTAGAAGTATGATTTATCTGCATTTCAAGATAAACAGATAAATCTGCTTCTTGAGGCTAGTTGGCATGTCCTCTCTCGAGTCTTTAAGTCTCTTTCCACCTCCTTTCTCTCCATCAGCCGTTCTTGAGCCTCTCCTCCCTTAGGCCACCCATCTACCCACCCTCTTATGCCTTTGGGCCTTTATATATAGTTCTTAAGTGTTTTCTTGTTTGGTCAACGGTCCTATGCTGTTATTTATTTGCTTTTATTCCATTTGTATTCTTATGGTTGCTTCTCATGAGTCCTCATGAAATGACTGGGGGTCCTTGTGCCAAGTATCGATGTTGGAAGTCTTTTTTTTTGGCGTGCTTTTGTATGTGAGTCTTTCTTTCATTTAGGGATTTGGTGATGTTGTGATGGTCCTCTGGCAGCGAGACATACCATGTAGTTGGGGGGGGGGGGGGGATGGTCGTGGCCCTCGTGCCATGAGTTGGTCCTTGCGCTTGAGATGTAGTGGCCCTCGTGCTAGGATATGGGTCTCGTGTCTGGCGGCTGTTGCATTTGGTAGTTCTTTGCAGGTTATAGATCGAGGTTAATTGGCATGGATGCGCTTATCCTCACGGTCGATTGACTTGGAGGTGGATTGGACTTGTCGGCATGAGGGACTCTTATGATGTTGGAGTCGTTACTTTGAGAGCGACGGTATTGGAGGCTCAAAATTTTTATTAGAACCTTATAGTCCATTATACGAGTTTGTCTCGTGGTTTTGATTATTCTTGTATACCCAAAAAGGCTGGTAGGCTATGTTGGAAGTGTTGGAAGATCATGTTGTATTTTTTTTTTATTTGGAAGTAAAAAGGAGAGCTCTTATGGCTCATTCATTCACAGCATGGTTGTTGGTTTGTGTTGGAGTTCAACTAGTCTTTAGAACATGCTTAATGTAGCCTATCATGCACCTATCCCTATCTTAGGACACGTACAAGCCTAATTAACCTATAGGCTTTACGCCATGGCCTAGGGAACATGGACCGATTGATCCCATCATCGCCTAAGACTACCTGCCTGACTTAACTCTAGACGAAGGTGGATGTATACACTCCATGCTAAATGCATGAAATGCCTTCGTTACAGACTTAATCTAAGCACAAAATCATGGTCTAAGGAACATTTCTCTAACAAATGATCCCACCATCGTCCCGTATTTTCAGCCTACGCTTATGCACTTGACCTAAACCAAAATGAATGCATGCACTCCATGCTGAATGCATACACTCATCGCTCAACTCATTGTTGACGATATCAGTGGCGGCACGTCCAACATTGCTCCATAAAGTCAGTGTATTCCTTTTTTAAGTCTGATTCTAAGACACATGTCGCATCCTCAACTGGTAAATGTGTCCATTTAACCAGGGATTGTGGGAATTGCGATCTTCTTGTCTTCTTGTCTTGCGATCACAATTTGCTCCTCAGTCATCTCTAATAATGTAGGAGATTCTCTAATCATATCTGGATCAGGACTATGCTTCTTCAAA
This sequence comes from Isoetes engelmannii, assembly GCA_011763485.2. NCBI lineage: Eukaryota > Viridiplantae > Streptophyta > Lycopodiopsida > Isoetales > Isoetaceae > Isoetes > Isoetes engelmannii. Next base: position 12,344 of record JAANSK020138789.1, read on the forward strand.
ATGCTTACGTAGAATACCTTATGGATCCTTAGGCATTTGGGCAAGTCTAAGCAATAAGCTTGACTCCCTACCCTCTTAGTTATACTGAAAGGTCCCGTCCACCTTGGAGCAAGCTTCTTACATGAGCCGATTCTTAGTTTGGCTTGCTTAACTTTGATCTTGAGCCAAACTTTCTCACATACTTCGAATTTTCTTGGTCACCTATGCCTATCTACAAGGCTCTTCTGTCGGCTCCTAGCTGCTAGGAGATATCCTCATATCTCTCGAACTAGCTCCTGCATATCTGCAAGGAGGTTCTGTGAAACTTCTACCTTGGACATCGGATTATGCCAATTATCAGGAGTTAGGCATTGATAGCCATAGTTGATCATGAATGGAAACATTTTGGATGACTCTTGTTTGGTACTATTGTACGTAAACTCTACTAGGTGAATGTAATCTCCCCATTTGGACTGCTGATTCCAAATGTAACTCCTTGGCATATCTTCTAAGATCCAATTGGTCCTCTCCGTCTGCCCATCCATCTAAGGATGATATGACGTGCTCATCCAAAGCTTTGACTGAATTCCGAAGAAGTTTATCCAAAATGCACTGATGAACTCCGGATCGCAGTCAGATACTATAGCTCTGCGCATACCATGCAGCCTGAATATCTCTTTAGTGAACAACAAGACGGTATCCAATGTCATATCATTTGTTCTATATGGCAGAAAATGTACCATCTTAGATAGTTTATCCACCACGAATATCAAGGCGTCGAATCCCTTAGGTGTTCTAGGAAGTCCCGTGATGAAGTCCATAATAATCACTTTCCATTTCGCATCCGGAAGTTGCAAAGATTCTAGCAACCCTGGAATTCGGAGTTGCTCCGCTTTCTCTTCTGACATACTTGACATTGCTGGATATAGCTGGCGATATCCTTCTTCATTCCTGGCCAATAGTAACTATTTCTTATCTTGAAATAAGTTTTCACAAATCTAGCATGGCCTGCTATTGGGCTATTACGTGTATCCTGGAGGATCAACTTTCTTACTAATTAGAAATTATCTTACTAATTAGAAATTATCTTAATTATTAAAATAATTTAATTATTTATTTCTATTAGATAAATAAATTATTAATCCTACATATTTTTGTTCTAAGTTGCAAAATTTATTAAGTTAACAGACATACTTGCCTCATAATATGTTTGCTATTTTCGTATTATCTTAGCCTTTTGTCCATGTGTAACGTGCATAACAGCAGACTAACTTAGACAAAACAAACGAATAGATGCATACCTTTACCCTTTTCAAGTAATTGGAAAGCTGCTTTACGGCATTCAGAGAAGTTCTTTGCTCCCTGAACAGACCTAGCTTTCTCTTGTGCATTTGATATTAAAGCTTCTGAACTTCTAATATAACCTTTTGGAGTGCAAGGATTTAGAACTGCTCCGTTTCCTGGCAGCTATGAAACCGTAGCTACAAATGACAAGTGTTTGCAAGCGGATATAAAACCACCAAAATCACAAGCATTTGACTTGCACCAGATCTTACAAAGCTTACAACCTGCTTTTTTAGGTTCAGTTAACAACAAATGGATCAAGCTTTCCCATGCAGCTTCCTGATCTAAGTAAAAAGAGAAAAACTCCAGGAACGTCAGGTTGCTACTCTCCTATACAACTAACTAATAGAAAGTTTTATTATGTTAAACTAGAATTTAATTTTAAGACTAGTAAAAAAACTCTACCTGACCGAAATGGAAGAAACTGTGCGCGTACAGATTGTATGTCGCTCCTCCTAGATCCAAATAATATAAAATTTTTGGAGGAGGATGAGAATATGGCGCAAATGTCACCTGAAACAATCACATAAATAATTCAAAATTTAAAGACCATGTATTAATGTATTCTGCATATTCCTGTTTCTAAGTTGCAAAAATTATTAAGTTATTAATAAGATAATTTCTAATTAGTAAGTTTCTTACTACTAAGTTTCAATTAAAATAATTTATCAGTAAGATATTTTTTTAGAAATTAAAATAATTTTAATAAGTTTTAACTTATTAAAACAATTTAATTATCTATTTCTAATAGATAATTAATAGTCATGGTGGATATTAGAAATAATTTACTTATCTATTAGAAATAGATAATTAAATTATTTTAATAAGTTAAAACTTATTAAACTTATTTAATTAAGTTTAATAAGTTTAATATTAATAGATAATGTTAGTTAACTTATTAAAATAGATAACTAAAATTAAACTGATAATATTATAGCTATTTATTAGAAACTAATAGATATACTAATGTAATAGTTATACTAACTAATAGTTATCTATTTCTAATAGATAACTAATTATTCAGATAACTAATACCTAATAAAATTATAGTTATCTATTTGAAACTAATAGATAACTAAAATTAAACTGATAATATTAATAGATAATATTAGTTAAGTTATTAGTTAAGATAAAATTAAACGTTTAAAATAAGTTTAATAAGTTAAAACTTATTAAACTTATTTGAATAGTTATAATTATTTATTAGTAATAATTATTTATTAGTAATAATTAGTTATTAGTAATAACTAATAACTTAGTAATGAGTTATATTCTTAGTAAAAATTTTAGTACTAAGTTTCAAATTAAAATAATTTATTTGTAATATAATTTTTTAGAAATTATCTTACCAATGCATTCTGCATATTCTCGTTTATGTTGGTCTTACGTGGCAGATTTTGTCCACGGAAAATGCAGTTGATGCATCCTGTATCCAAAATGTGCTATTGGATCCGTGTTTATCCCGGAGCTCCCTGAGAAGTTTCTTGCAATTGGGAGGGACAAGGGCTCCCTTGTCCGTTTATGTTGGTCTTATGTGGCAGATTTTGTGATCTTGATTTTGTTTAGCATTCTTATATGCTGGGATTACGGAGTGGCTTGTTTATATAGGTTGTGCCATAATAGAAAAACTATTTAGCATTATGCTGCAATTGTATATTAACTGTTTGGTGTTTTGTGCAGCTTTTTAAACTACCAACA